>JAAAKQ030502337.1:0-20348 GCA_010016005.3 Zanna intricata | reverse complement strand
TTGTCACACCCCGCGCAAAATCAATCCACCCCACCGAAAGAAAGGATGTGAAATTTGGGGTCCGGGTGAAAAAAAAAAAAAAAAAAAAAAAAAAAAAAAAAAAATATATGTGGTTTGATTCGTTGTTGAATTACAGAATATTTTATCAGTGGTGCAACATTTAATTTCCCACTTTTCCAATCAAGCCTCGGTTGGAATGCCAGTTATTCTTAAGAACAGAGAAACTGTTTTCAGATTTCCTCTTGTCAGTTTATCTATTACCGTAAAATTATGTTCATAACCTTTACAGAAAATTAAATCTAATAAATACTTTAACTACTCTTGAAATAAATTAAAAAAAAAAAATGATATCAATAAAATCTGAAGTTATTTTTAATTAAAAAAATAGATGATTTTTATTAATAATTCTTAGTCTAATTATTACCGACCTAGAATAATAAAAAGTACAAGTTTTTATAACTTTTGCAATAAGTGGATTAATGTCGACAGTAAAAAAAAAAAAAAAGGTAAATCAAACTTTTTTCTTTCTACTTTACGTTAGTTGTAATGAAATTCATGATGACAAAATAATAATAATATGCGTAACGTGTTTTATTACATTTTATCTATTTTTTATTACTGATTTTTGTGTAATAAAGTTTTTTCCCTTTTTTTTTAAAAAAAACATTTAAAACACAAAAGTCATCATAGTAAAAACTGTAAACTGATATTTAAATTATGCCAAGATTTATTATATGTATAATTAATTGTTAGTAAAGATAACTTTATATTTAATAGAATAAACTTTTGTCAGCATGAGCTTAAACGTTATTAATTTCAAACAATATAGTATCACAACAAGCTACATAAAATACGTGCACCCTCTCTCATTTTACAAACTGGATGATGAGAATATATATGAGGGGATTACATGGGTATATACCGTAGTAAAAAGATTTAATAATTCATAAAGAAATTTGTTTAACCATATAGCTTTTAAATACTACATAACGAATATACAAACAATTATTCATGTCAATTGTTTGTTACTCTAGTATCAATACAAAATAAAACTTTGGTTAATACAGCCTATTTTAATAATTATTTACAAAAGAATGTTTATTTCATATAAATAATAACAATAATAATAAAAAGTACTTGTTGGTTAGCGCTATATCTAATTTATGTTTTGTCGGTTTCATACAAAGATTTCATTCTACGAATCGTTAATTTATCGGATGCTTCTATACTAAGTAAAACATAATTAGCTTTTAACACTAATACTTACCTACAATTACGGCTGATTTTTAATATCGAATTGTATATATTTATAGTAAAAATATAAAAAAATTCTTACACATTAAAAATAAGTATTTAGCATACTTAACAATTACGTAAAATTATATTTTTTTTATTTATTTTACACTAATCTTGATTTTTGCTGACAAATTCGTTATTGGATCAAAATAGAATAAAAATATTATTAATATGAAGTTTTCCCATGTGGTAACAAATAGCCTGAACATTAGATTCGAAAACCTGCTGATAAGTAAATTGGTTTTCATGGAGACTCATTAATGTTGGCCAAAAATTTATTTCAAAAATTGTTATTTGTTTTATTTAATAAGATAATTTTTTTATTATAGTAAATTTTTTTTTTACATTCATTATAAAAATCCTATTGCTTTATCGTTGTACAAGTTTTGATTATTCAAGAGAAGTTTACAACATATTACGTTTTGCTACAAACAATAAAAATAATTTTCTTGAAGCGGGTGGAACAATGGAAAGTCTGCAATTAATGAATGAGTAGAGGTAACAGCGACTTTCCTACCAACAACTTCTACTAATTTTGATGTAATAACGTTTTATTCAAATAAATAAACTTTAAAACTCTATTTAACTCAAGTATCATATAACATTAGATCTAAAACGGAGTTTGCAATAGTCCGTGTATGGTAAAGAGTACAAATATTAATTAATTAATATTTAATATTAATTAAACACAATTACCGTTCTTCTTGATGAAATACTGAATTTAGCGAAATTATTTTCACGCTTCAAAGATTAGTATATGTAGTACAGAAGTTAATATTCATTATTTTAAACAAAACAGTAACAATTACAAATTTCTTTTTAGAAACAAAACCTCGTATAAGAGTACATAATACAAACACGAATAATTAAATAAGGCCAATTTCATTTTATTATCTTTAAACAAAAGAGTTTATTGTTTTGTATATTTTAACATTTATGCCCTCAAACATTTAAATAGTTTACAATTTATAACAACTATATCAGAGAAATTTGCTTTTGGCCTCAAAAAGGCTATAAAAAAAATTGATAAAAATTTGTTTCAACCGTTTTCAAATGTTTTTTGAATTCGTTAATTTAAACATAAAATTTAATTGTAGTAGAGATAAGTAATATTATCCGCCAATCTTCGACGCAGTTTGGTAGCATCATTATCTTTCAACCGGAGGTTTAGGGTTTGATTCTCGTTCAGGCATGATATTTTTTTTTCTATGGAAAAATTCATTATCATCAATCACAGCGACTGTAATTAGATATTAGGCTCTTTCTGTATGAATAAATAAATAAGAAATGTATACTTGCTATCATGATCACTAGCCAAATTGTTTTATTTAGAAAATCTTAAGCAGTAAAACTATTACTTATTAATGTATTTCAGTGTAAACACATTGGAATACACTTTCAAGTTAAAATAATTATTACTTTCAGATAGATAAAGCAGTTTATTTTTTAAACTAATAGTATTTTAAATATGTTTAAATTTAAGTATTTCTAATTTTATTTATACTTATACATATAGAATTCAATTAAAGAAAAAATGTATTCATTTCAAAAAAATATATATGTAAATACCAAATTTTAAATTTTTATACAGGCAAAGGTCACTTAGCATGCATGAGCTACGCAGGAGGGCGAGGATACCCCCGAAGAAAGTATCTTATATCACCAGAAGAGAGAGAAGAGCAGCGGCATATAAAGGACGAGATTCTTTACAGATCATATTACGACAAATTCCGGTCTACTACAGACGACTCAAATACTGGTACTGGTGGTGAAAATAAAGGTAAGCAATTGTAATTTAATTTGAACTATTATTATAATTAAGATATTAAAAATATCTATTCAGAAATAATTAAAAAATATAAGTGAAATACTTATTACAATTTAATATTTAACATTAAATTATTACACGTCTAAATCAACGTAGAGTAGAGTGTTTTGTGAAATATTAAAATTAACCTGATTTAGAAAGCAAGTACTATAAAAGATATGTAAGATGTAAATCATTTTTACATGACGCTATTATTTTTCAACTTCGCTGAAAAATTAATTTATGTAGTTTTTTTCTGTAAATAAAAAAACAGTGGAGGTGAAAAGCAGTCAAAAATGTTTAATAAAGATTATCATTTAAAATTAAATTTAGAAAAACCAAGCGCTTTAAATTGAATCATTTAAAATTAATTTAATGTATTGCAAATGATTTATATGTCGTTTTAAACCTGACATCACTTTCGTTACACGCAGTATCGTTGTATTTAAAAACAAATCTCATTGCATACAGCGTATATTAATAGAACTGATGCGCTGTATCTAGAAATTTTCTTTAATGTGGAACCTAGCTGCTGAGTTTTATAAAAGTACAGAACAGACCTTCTAGTATAAATAGTAAAAGGCGAGATACATCGTACAGTTTTTATATTTAACATATTTAAAAATAAAGCACATATATAAACTTCGACGAAGTTAATTTTACTTTAATTAAGGTATCAAAAATTTAGTGAGATCAGTTGTTTATTTTACAGAAATTATAAAAATTAATCAATGTCTAAAACAAGACCCTTCAAAATAAAAGACAATTACAATATGAGTTAATGGTGTAAAATTCTAAATTTACTCTCATTTTATTTATCTTAGTGATAATGTTTAGCTAATAAAAATTAATTAATATTTAACAATTATTTTAATATAAAATATTTTTTTCCTTGTAGATCAATTAAATGTAAAATAAAATTATTTAAATACTTTGTACGACTTCATAGAAATACAAGAATGTTATTATATTATACGATTACAAATAAAAAAAGTTTATAAATAATTAGTAGCTGATAATGGAATAAAAATGAGCATAAAAAGTGTAATATTTCATTTACTTGATATTTATAAAGCAATATTATATACAGAAAGTATCAATAAAAATTTTAAATATATATATATTTAAATATAAATCAGAAAATAATTACTTTTATCTATGTTACGTATCAGTTTTTATATTTTTTACAAAGCATTTTTTTTTTTACGAATGTTTAGTTCACATTTAGTTCTATAAAAAATTAAGTTGTATTTTTAATAGAGGAAAACATGAAAATTTAATAAAATATCTATAAATAAATAGTCTCCTATAAATATAAAAAAATGTAGGATTGTTTTTTATTAATAACCCAAAATAATTTTGATTTATAAATATAGTACTTCACAGACATTAGATGTAATAAGTTCTTAACATTATTATTTACGAAAAAAAAAATACATTCAATAATGTTTTAATCAAAGATTTTTTAAAATTTGTACGTATTTTTTCAAATAAAACAAAATCTACCTGCTTGTATAAATTGTCAAGCAGATGTTGACTTTTTTCCTACCTGCACACTCTAGGAGCAACTGGCACCACCGTTAGGCATAACTTCAGTCACTCCCGAGTGTCGTGGCAGTCGTCTGCCCCCTGTCTACGTCCCCTTCGACGTCTGTCCTCGGGGTCACTCCCGCGTCAAGACAGTATCCTGACCTCTTCCGGACAGCCGAAATACTCCTCGGCGGGAGAGCTACCCTCCCTGTTTCTACACTATCCGGATTCAGACATATGTTTTACATTTCCTTCACATGAAATCATATTATTAATGTTTAATACCTCAAAGGTCAAGGATTTGTCATTATCGGATTGACCCTCCTCCTCTCCTTACTCCTTACTCCTTACTCCTCCACTATTTTGTTTGGGCTAGCCAAGTTTCCTAGGTAGATGAGCTACCTCCTTGCCCTACACGAAGCCACGCTTCGACCCCTTTTTATTTATTTATTTATTTCTCTACTCACCCTCTTATACTCCCCTTCCGGGAACAATGACCTCCACCATGGCAGCTATAGCATCTCAACACCACCTCTGTTTGGAGCATCTTAGAGACCACGTTTTCAGCCACCAATTCTCCAAACTCCTCGACTACTGGACACCGTACATCATACCAACGCCCAAACTAAAACACCACATGCTTTGGAGAGTCAACTTCTGCGCAATACTTATATAGGAGTGAAGATCTTTTTCCAATCCTACGCAGGTAACCGCCAAAACAACTATGGCCACTCCTGCCATAGTAGTGGCCATAGTTGTTTTCACTCATCTGCGATGCCTGCCATCTCTCTTGCCACTGTCCGATAAGCCAATCGCGCTTGGCGCTTGGTAAAGCTCCCCATTTACTCATCGTTCTCTCCTCCTCCATGAGACTTAGGGGCATCACTCCAGCGATGACAAAAACGACCTCGCTGGAAACTGGCCTATAGGCACGTGCAATCTGCAAAGCCAACAACCGATGTAAGCCGTCCAGGAGATCCCTGGCCCACCTAGTAGTAAGAGACATTGACCAAACCGGTACCACGTACAGGCAGCCCGACCATGCCACCGAAGCAAGAAGACTCGTTTTTCCAGTGGATGGTCCCACCCGATTCCGCATATGCTTAGTCAGGGCATTAGTCAGGTTCTCTAAGCTTTTTTTACTGTTTCGTCATTTACTGCTTTTCGTTCCTAGAGTCGTACATGCTCCATCATAAGTTACTGACCACACATAAGGTTCTTTACTTTATGTGTGGTCAGTACCTCGGTAGCACCGGCACGAAAGACAATGGGGGTCAAGCCGACGCTTCCCTGCCAAGACCACCGCTTCCGTCATTTGCTCCACGAGGTTCAGATCTCTCCTAGCGAGCCAGTCATTCACAATACGGATCGCCGTAGTGCCTGACTAACATTTTTGTGCTGCCAACAACAATTAGTGCCAGGTCAACAGCAAAACCAACTGCGGTGACCCCTTCCGGGTACTCGATCTTCAGCATAATATCATAAGCGATATTCCAGAATAGAAGACCTAGTATCGACTCCTGCACGAGATGTTAACTTAAGGGAATTATTCTTGACGACAAAATAAAAAAAAGTTGATCTGGACAAATCCGCTTCGTTATATCTAGCTTCCTTATATTCATCCCTTTGTCTGGTATTTTTTGTTTAATAAAAAAAATATATCTTAATCTGTCTGTATTAAATCTATTTTAAGAACAGGTTAGAAATTTGGTGAACATGTATCCAATGACATCTACAAAATAAATAAAATTTCAAAATGGTGACCGTTTAAATTTTTTAATAAGAAATAGCTTAAAACAAAAGTTTTATCGAAATATGTTTTATTAATTAAAATATTAAGCATTTTATTGTAAACAAGATAAAATCTCATTTGTTAAAATCGGATAATAACAATTGAAATAAACCAAATTACTCTACTATTTACTATTTAGTATTCAAATTACTACAAAAATAACTTACTTTTATTAGGGAATATGAAATTCAGAATCTGCAACTTCGAAAATCAGATGTTAAACAACTGATTTCACTTTTCGATGATGATTTTACTATTAGACAAATCCGATGGATTAATATAAATTACGAATGCTAAAAATTAATATTATATTTAATTTAATTAGTAAAGGAAGTGAAAAAAGGAAAAATAGAAAATGAAGCGAGATAGAGTATTTGTCCACACTAAAGTTTGTTTATTTTTGTCTCGTTTGATTTTTTAAATCTGGATAACACTCCTCGGGTCGCTATGTGTAACTAACTACAGATAAAAACTTAAAATTAATTATTTTTTTTTAAGATATAAATAATTTTATTTGTAATTATTCGTTGTAAAATTTCTTATTGAGATTACAATTTTTAAAATAATCTACAAAATTATAAGTAAATTTTAAGTTCTTAAACCTATCTACAATATTGTGATGACGCATTAGAATTATAATTTGATTTTTAAAATAATTTTTAAAACTGGGGTAAAGATTTCGTTTTTAAAAAGAATAGAATTACTTATTTTTATGTTTTCCTGTTAATATAAAAACAACAAAAAAAAGTAGAGAAAATATAACTGTAAAAAAAAATTAAGTCGAAATAAATTCGTAAAAGTTGAAAATCAAAAAAAAAATGCAAATCCTTTGAAAAGCTTTTTCTTAGCTCACATTACAAGATATTCGAGATAACATAAATATTCTATTTTTAAGAAAATATTATTATAATTAAACATGATGCGTAACATAATATTGTGTATATTATTTCTTCATAAACAGTATAAACACTAACTTAATAAATGCGTTTTAAAATCATATGTAGCCTAGATGTTCTTAACTGTAAATATAAAATTCAAACATAAGTACTTGTAGTTATATGTTATATGAATAAAACGGACGTAATTGCTTAACGTACGTAAAATAAAATTACGTCACACTTTAAAGTAACGCACAATAAAATAAAATGAATGTTTCTTTTAACATTACACCGATGTTAAAAGAAACTTACAAATAGTAATTTAATCATTTCATAATATACTTAATATTGACATTATGCATGATGCATAAGAATAGTTAATAAGAAATGTTTAGATAGTTTATAGAAACTTTAAAATATATATTAAAAATAATCATTAATAGTCAAGAGTGTAATATGTTTGTGTTCAATACCATAATTTTTTTTTTTTTTTACTATTTCTTCCAAGATTATCTGTTTAATTTTAGAATAAAAACTAGAACAATACGACTTAAAAATATTTATAGGCCTATATAGAATCTAATCTTGTGTTTAGTCAGTGATGTTAATAAACTAACATACATTGGAGTGCGTAATGATTAAGCACTCAAAAAGAATGCAATACAATTATTCAGCCTGCTTTGTGGTGCACTTTTTTTTTAAGCAATTGTATATTTTGTGCTGTTGTTTTTGTGTGCTGTTAGTTTTAACAAAATTGAGCAGCGATTTCCAGTTGATTATTTTCCAATAATTTTAATTTTAAATAATTTTTTTTTCCTTTTAAACAATATAATATCATATTCCTACACAAATTTATAGAATATAATAAATAGAAATTGAAAAATTATTCCGAAAATTTGTATTAATATTTTTAATTTTAATAAAATTATGATGTCTGAGTGATCACCATATATTGATCACCACCACATATTAATGATCAATCTAAAAACTGGTAATCAAACCGTTATTTTTCAATACAAATATCGGTTTATTCACATGCTTAACGAAGATAATTTTCGAATCGATTTGTTAATTAATACGTATGTCAGTCTTTCTTACAAATGCACCGCTAGTAAAGGTCACATATATAAAATCTACTTGCCAGAGCTGCTTTCTCTGATAATAATGATGTTCATTACAAAAAATCGATATATTTGGCATGAAGATTTCAAAATTTATGTTTGGTTCGATGAAGAACCGTCGGTGATAAATTTTATTTTCCTCTTTCATCAATAAACCAGGCCTGGAGTACTTTTTATTTTTTATTATCATTATTCCAATTTCGGAAATTACTCTTGTCTGATATCAGGTTACCTGCAACCTTTTTGGTTTTGGAACTTTGTTAAAAATGAGTACAAAATTTCAAATGTTATAGTTAAATAATATATATATTTATATAGATATTTCTAATAAAAATCCCTGAATCAGTTCAATCTTTATAACCATTTTATATCGTATACCTAATGCAATATAAATAAACAATTTATAATGCATAATTAGTTTTAACAAAGTTATAAAGTAATAAAAATTACTCTTGCGGAGTATTTATTGGCAATTTTTCATTAAAAAAAGAAGGTATTCCAGATAAATCTTTTTGTCTATAATAATAAAAAAAAAACTTGGAAATCGCTGTTTTAGTGCAATGAGATCTATAAAACAATGTGTGTTTCTCTCACAGGAACGTTGGAGCATGTGGTCTCGTAGAGACTGCTGCAACTCGCTTTGAACTCACTCACTGCAAATAAATAATAATTGCAACAAACAAAACAAAAAAAAAAAAAAAAGATTGTTATTAATTAAATTAAAATATACCGTAAATATTCACTGAACATACAATTAATTTATTGTTGTAATATTTATTTTTAAAAAAATCATACAAACGATAATTTTACTTTTATTATTATGATACTTATGTAAAAGGTTTTTCTCTTCTTCATTTTATCATATTTTTTCCTCGTTATCATTATTTAATGTCCTATTTTGAATTTTCAATTTTTTAAAAATATAATTTAAATAAAATATTTATATCAAGTTTTATTTTGGCTTAAAGATTTGAAAATAAAAAAAAATAAAACGTCTATCGTAAAATAATGTGATTTTTCTTTCATATCCTTATTTTTTTTTTTACTCTTTATTTTATAGTTTAATTAATAAACAATAATTTTTATTAATGTTTTTAATATTACAGATAAATTCATAAAATTAGATATAGTCTATACTTCCTGTATAGTTTATCATAAAAACAAACAATTTTTTTTATGATAAATGCATGCATTATTTATCTGCCTTTTTTAAATTTTTATTAGTTATAAATCTACAGTTAGATTTTTTTTTTCTGGAGAAATTAGAAAGATATTTAGATATCATTTAGGCATGCACGTTTGTGTTTTTCTTCTTTTTTTGTTATTAAATATTTACTATATGACTTTTTTGAAACAGGACGAATAATGTCTTAAAGCATGTTTTATATTTTAATAAATATGTAATGTCTATCACTAATTACTTTTATGCAGTTATTTTGATTTTTGCTGCATTTTTTCTAAAATATTTTTTATAATATTGTTTTGTCTTTTACCAAAGTATTTAAAAAAATTTTTTTTAATAAATTTTCTTTGTGTACCATTGGCTTATTATAAAAATGGTTAATAATTATGCCATAATATAATATAATATAAAAAAATTAATGTTACATAATACTTTTCCCCCCTATGTATACGTTGCAATCTGTTCAACTAGTGAAAAAAAAGTAATCCCCTCCCCCACGGAGTAATCAGATATGTATGACATATAAATTAGGTGTAGTCTTGTACATATTCAGGCTGACCATTCCTGAGATGTGTGGTTAATTGAACCCAACCACCTAAGTATACCAATATCTACTCTCTAATATTTAAATCAGTATAAAAGCAGTTAATTTTTACTAGGATTTGAACCTCAGAAACTTTGACTTTACTGCTGATTTTCAGCTGTAAAACAACTGATTTGCGAGGACGAGGTAACCACTAGACCAGCCTCCAGTGACTTAATATTAAAACTGTACGTTTTATATAAAATTATTATTATTTTTTTTTTTTTATATATAGAACGGAACCAAAAATAATAGCTCTCGTCTTTTTTAAAATATATTCAGTTAAAAATATGGTAAATACTAACTGAACAATTTATCTAAAAAATGAAGGTATAAAACAGGGAAAACAATATAACTATATTTAAAATATTATCTCAAAATATACAGAATTTGATGTAATCATTACATGAAAAAAAAAAAAAACAACAAACTGGGAAGAAAAATTCAAAAAGTAAAAAAAAAAAAAAAAAATCAATATTTTAACAAAATTGATAAATATTCAAATAAAATGAAAGAAATATTTGATAATTCATTAAGCTATATACAGAAAAACGTTCAATTCTTACATATCTTTACAGTTAAAATTACTTAATGCGATTCATTTTATGAAAATCAATTATTGTTGTAGCATGACTAAACACATTGTAAGCAGTGATATTACAGTGAACGCTTCCATTCTGAATTACGCAACTAATGAAGAATTCAAAAGAAACAAGCCAACAACATATGATTTGGATAAATGTTCAGTGGAATTTAAAACAAATAACTTAATTGTTCAAAACATTTACGAAGAGTAATATCGAAGAAAAAAAATTATTCACAGAAGAATAAATAATATCAAAAATAAAAGATGAGGAAAGATGAAATCATTTGATTCGTGAAAACATAATTTTCTAAAAAGAAATGGCAACAGAAATAGTCATACTAAATAATAATAATAACTATTTGGTTTTCAAACTGTACCCAGTGAAACTAGAGCAAAACTGAACGAAGTATTTGTAAACTTACTCAAGTATACATATAAAAATTGTGAACCTAATAAACACACTATACAGTCGGCTAAATATCGCATATAACAATTCAATTGTACAGAAATCAAATAATGTATATTCCTTTATCTATACAGATAATGATCTATATAGACCGTTAGTGCAACGTAAAATCAGTCTCAAGCTGGAGGAAAACATGATTTGAGAAAGTCAAAAAGAGTAAAGAAAAATTAAATTAAATTATTTATTAGATATTCTATTAGACAAATTTGCTGATTTTTTCTACCTGATATTTAACCCATATTAATTACAAAAAAAAAAAAAAACATATATATTTTCCTGCAAATATAAATTTTTTTTTTAAGTATAAAGTGATATTGAACTTTATATTCCAAAATTTATCAAACTCACTATAAAAAAAAAAAAAATTAATAACGCTGAATTTTATTATTTTATGAATGTCTGTCGTAAATATATCTCATAAAAACATTTTCCTTCATTCCGCACAAATTATGATAATCGATATTACTGAATTAGTACATTTATTTTTCTTATTTGTCACAGAATTCATAATAAATAAAAAAACCATTAGATCATAAATTCGTTTTTTTATTATTAATAGATTTACTTCAATTTAGATAACTAAATTAAGTAAAAAAAGAAAACACCACAATTTTTATAAAAAAAAAAAGTGTTAAAAGAAAAAGAAATTAAAAAATTGTTAAAAAAAATATCTAAATACCGATAATAAATTAAAACATTATTTTCGAGAGAAAAAAGCGAGATTCAACAAGAAGTCAACAATGGATGCATCAGCTAGTCACATCATGTGACGTAAGTATTATTAATTATTTCAAATGTAAGTTTTATAAAACTAACAAAAAAAAGTAACAATAAAAAAATTTGTATAAATGCAGCCTCACTGAAAAATTAAATCACTGCATTAAGAGTGATCACTATAACACAATTAATAAATATATAAATATTTTAATTTTCACCTTAAGCATGAATCTGTCTAAATATTTTGTTCTGTACATTTCACATATGTATTTTTTGTTTTGTTTTATTTTTTCTATGTTTATTATTTTAAATAATTTATAATGTAACTGCTACATTAAATTTTTCATTCAAATAAAAAACAATCGTACCTAATGATGAAGATGGCGATGAATTTTGTATATATATATATATATAAAATTACAATATTTTTATAAAAATAGTGTATGTAAATAAAAAAAAAATTTATTAATTTTTGAAACGCCAATTACGAATTAAAAAATTGTAAAATACAGAACAGGAAAATTACGAATTAGTGAGGAATATTCTTTCTTCTTAAATCTAATTATATATAATATTAAATCTTTAATTAATTTAAATGAATTTTTACGAAATATTTTTTTCCAAAATTATGACTAAATATTACAATTGTAATCAAGATGAAAAGATCTTTATAAAGAAAAGAACAAAATTAAAACTTAAGCAATATACTACTAGATTAATTATTTTAAATTAATAAATCTAAATATTAATTAATGAAAATAGACATAAAAGTAAAACTTAAGTTTAAATGTCAACTTAAACTTAAGATAGACGTAAATTAAAACTTAAGTACTACTAGATTAATTGTTCTAAACTAATAAATTTTCATAAATATTAATTAATGAAAATAGAAGTAATTATTTATGGTTAATTACATGAGCCAATATATTTACAATTTTTATTATATTTATTTATTTACAATTTTTTAATATTTTTATTTTTATAAAAAAAAATACGAAAGTTAGTGAGATACTATATTGTTTTGTTTTAAAAAGATTTCATTGAATTTAAATAATAAACGTGATTTTAATAAATTTTTAATATATCTTATAACGTAATTACTTTATTTTAAACAAAAATAATTTTTCTCCTGGTAAATTTACACTTTTTGGAAAAAAACACTGTTTTTTTTTTTTTCATTTTATATACTTATACTAATTTTTTTCTTTTGCTAATATAATTTTTTTTTTCTTTTAAAGGAACGTACATTTGAGTTACTTCATTCATAATTTTTTTATTAAGTAATTTACAGTACTCTTTAAAAAAATTTAACAACTAAAATTTTTGTACATAAAAATCAACATAAAAATCTTCATTAGTTAATTCATTTGTATCAATCATAACGTGTTACTATATTCTAATTTTATATTTCAATATGTAAAAATATACTTTTTAATGATTATTGTAATTCATTATGAATTTTACTAAGTTCAATGAAAAAAATATTATTAAATAATAAAAAAAAATCAATTACTTAAAACTTTATTATGGTTTATATGGTAAATGAATTGTATATCACAATTTGAAATTAAATTATCAAACAGCTTCGTCTTCAGTTTTAAGATTCATGGTAAATTACTGTAATGTCCAGTTGATCAGTTTAATCAGAAATGGTACTAGCGATTTAGACTTAAAACCAAGTTGCATAATATCAGTAGATAACTAATTTTATTTTTTATTACAGATCGTATTATCAACAGCATAAATTATAAAAAAAAACGAACCATTTGAATTTATTTGTTTGTTTTATTTGAATCTAATTCTTATCTACATAAAATTTATCATTATAAATGATGATAATCATCTACATATTTGAATGTTGTATCTATAACGATAATAATTAGATCTACATATCAACAATTTTATATATTTACTCCTAGTCCTTTCGAAATTAACTATTCCGTAATCACGAACTCAAAACTAAAACTTGTAAAATATTTTTAAAATAAAACTTACGTAAAATGCTGTTTAATATTATAACGGTGGTCTTCATAAGTTTAAAATTACGTCGACCTACGGCTTCTATTTTTTTCTGTTTAGCCTCCAGAACTACTGTAAGGTATTACTTCAGAGGATGAATGAGGATTATATTATGAATGTGAATGAAGTGTGGTCTTGTACAATCTCAGGTCGACCACTCCAGAGAATTGAAACCCAACCACTAAAGAACACCAGTATCCACGATCTAGTATTCTAATCTGTATAAAACTACCTTTACTAGGATTTGAACCTTCTTAACTTCTAAATCAGCTGATTTGCGATGTCCCGTTAACCACTAGATCAGCCTGGTAGGCTTGACCTACGTCCTGTCATTGTAAATATTTCCACCGTTATCAGGACGACATGACGTAGGTCGACGTGATTTTAAACTTATGACGACCACCGTTATAATATTAAACAGCATTTTACATAAGTTTTATTTTTAAAATAATTTATAAGTTTTAGTTTTGAGTTCCTAATGATGGAATAGTTAAATTCCGAAAGGGCTAGGACTAAATATAAAATTGTTGGTAAGTGGATTTGAGTATTTATAATTATGTAATCGTACCAACAGGTCTTGCTTGATAAAATTATTATAAGTCATATTTATATTTCAGCGACACAAGTAAAAATTGTAAAAAGTTATGTAATCTGAAATTTGCAGACAAAATTTTAGTAAATTAAATAATAAAAGCTTTTCTATAATAATATTTTAGATCTTTTCTAAAATCTTAAGTAAAAGCAACTATCGATATTGAAACGTAATTATGATAAAACTTGTTATATTATCTCTCAATTTATATGATGATTTTATAGTCAAACTGACATTATTATATTTTATTCAAATACGCTTATTAATGTACACCTAAAAGATTAAAATAGCTTTTTGTTTCGTAATTCTTAATGTTTTGTTTAATACATAGTATCCAAATGCAGTTATATTTAAGATACAAGTAATCCTTATTAAACTATGCAGTATAATGTTTGTGTGTACGGAAGAGCGCACAAACACATATACATACACACACATACATAAGGTAGATTATTAAAAAACAGGGACACAGTAACTAATGTTTTTCTTTTCAATTAAAAAAAAAAAAAAATCATTAACTAGATTAAAGCAACAAAGAAGGGTTATGTGTCATACTTGAAATAACATATAAAATATTCTAAACTAATTCTATTTATCTATGAAAATGATTAGTCACTTCACCAACTGTAAATCAAGAACTACTTTTATATCACGAAGGTAAGATGATTAATAGAAAATTACTAACTAACCATAAGAAGTTAGGAAGTTTTCCAAATAAAATTTTCTAAAATAGTAGAATGCATTTCTTTATATTCTTTAAATTCTTTAACTCGGTAGTTTGGTTGATAAAAAACAGTTTTTTTCTTGTTTTATTTTATCCTGTTTCTACTACCTTGTTCCTTATTAAAATGTTTAGAAGGTTTTTTTTTTGTTGAAAAGTAGTTAAATGTAATTCCAAATGCATGAAATAATGAAGTGTAAATTATTTTTTAAAGGAAACGGCTATGCTTTTCTTTTTGTTTGTTATTAGTATTATAAAATATAATTATTCAATATTTAAGTAAGATATAACGATTATGTGCTACTTAAAACCGTTTCGTAGCGCTAAACTGTTTAACTTAGTAGTACATATGAATACTTAACAAATTTTGTAGTTTTATAATCCATGGAAATATAAAATTTTAATTAATCTTATTTTTCTCTTAGCTATAAATTTTTAACTCGATTTATTATTTTAAATATTAAAATAGTTGGTTTAATTAATAATAATATTTAATTCAAAGGTTTGTAGTTATTACTTGGCGTTCGGAACGTTAGGTTTGACTTCATGTGAATTGTAAGCTCCAAACGGGACAGTAATCCCAAGATAATCGAAAATATGTCATTTTAACCTCATATTCTGTTAAGTACTGATTTAAATTTATTATAAATATTATTAAAATTTGATTCATAGAAACGTTCAACTTCTACTAAATTTATAAAAGTTACTCATTTTTATCACTTTTGATTATAACTTGAATCGGTTTTATTTTTATTTTTTAAATAAAAATAAACATCTTATCTAAAGAATATAAAATATAACCTTTACAAAAGTTATAATAAAACCAGATAGATCTATAAAAAACTATATGTAAATTTTAGTATTATTTGTAAATCAGATTACTATTGTTACATTTTAGTTAAGACATTAATGCTTACTATTCACGCCACAATATGAATTAAAATAAACATTTAAAAACATTATTAGATCATATCTGGAGTTATACTGACGCGATCTCACCTGAATTAAAGTTAAAATTATAATATTACAAAATATTTACACTTATTTTATGTTATACAAAAGGTACGTTAGTATATTTTTATGTGCAGGTTGGAGAGAACTTTCGTCTAGAAGGCCTATTAAACGTTACGACAAGACATGGTCACTACCAACACGGGTCAGTTCAGTTTATTCATGAAAACAAAATGAAGTCAAAAATAGTTTTTTAAAATATTTTGTATTCCAATTTTCAATCGTTTTTATTACGGGTTGATAAAGTTTAAAATCGAAATTTTTAATTTAAAATTTTTTTAATTTTATTTTTTTTTAATTTTTAAATTTAGTTGTGTGGACGTTATTTATGATTCCTTTTTTTACGTACTGTTAATCTGTTTATAAGGTATTTTTAAGGAATATTTATTTTATCACAACAAAATTATTTTTGTAAAACTGACTTAAATATATCATTCATGAATTTAATAGAATAGACTAAAACATAAATAGGTAATTAAAAAAATATGCACTGTTTAATTTTATTAAACTTTATTCATCCTTTTTTGATAACACTTTTTCCTTTAAATTTTTTAGAAGTATCAATTATACTATTCCAAAAATTAATTTTTGATTCTTAAATTTTAAATAATGAATAATAAGTAATTAATCAGGTTGTTATCATTAATTTTTTTATAATAAGTAATGTACTTGTTACTTTTATGTTTGTATGATTGTAGTGAGAATTATTAAACTTATTTTGTGGTAAATTTTTTCAATAATTAACGCAATTACGCATATTTTTTTAAAAAATACCATAGATATTGATATTTTTTTATAAATATCAAAGGTGGATTAAATTATTGTAAGAATGACAAAAAACTTTTGATGATTAATGGATCTTAATCGCGTAACTTTCAACGAAGATTTACAGACAATAAATACAAATATGATATAGAAAAGGTTAATAGGTTTTATATATAAACCTATATCACACATAAAATTGTTTAAACTAATTTTCTCTATCCATGAAAAGGATTAGTCGCCATACATACTGTAACATACATACATAAACTACTTTTATATCACTAAGATAATCACCTAATCATTAAAAGATATATCACCATCTAATCACCTAATAGGTGATATAATATATATATATATATATATATATATATATATAAGTTTGTACTACTACAACTAAAAATACTACTACTAACTTATTTCACAGCAGATACGGTTTTTTATTTTTTGTTTATTTTTTTTTTTTTTAGGTGGGAACTCTTAATACTACAAGAGATATTTTTGAACCCGCTCCTGTGAACGGTTTTAAATCAAGCATATCAGAATTTGAAGAAGATCCAAAAACCATTGTTGCTCGACTAAAAAGAAAGCATAAGAGAGAAGAAGAAGAAAGAGAACGGGAAGCCGAACTAGCGAGACAAGAAGAATTAGCCAGAAAGCTTGAAGATGCAAGAATAAAGGCAGAAAAACAAGCGGAAGAAGAAAGAAAAGCGGAAGAAGGAAGAAAGAAAAGAGCTGACGAAGAAAGACAAGCATTATTAGATAGAACTGCTGAAGCCGAGAAAGAAGAAGAAGCTGAAAAAGAAGCAGAGCTGAAACGGCAAAGAGAAAAAAAATTGCTTGAATTAGAAAAACAAGCGGAAGCCAGAAGATTAGCAGAACTTAAAAGACAAGCTGAAGAAGAAGCAAGGTTAGCAGAAGAAGCTAAAAAAGATGAAGAAAAAGCGAAATTAGCTGAAGAAGCCAGAAAAGCGGAAGAGGAAGCACGTTTGGCTGAAGAAGCAAGACAAGCTGAACTCAAACGTTTAGCGGAAGAGGCAAGAAAGATTGAGGAAGAAAGATTGGCTGAGGAAGCAAGAAAGGCCGAAGAAGCTAGAAAAGAAGAAGAACGATTGGCAAAAGAAGCGAAAAAAGCCGAAGAAGAACGACTAGCTGAAGAAGCTAGAAAAGCTGAAGAAGCGCGCAAAGCAGAAGAAGAAGAAGCTAAAAAAGCGCAACATGAAGAAGAAAGACGAGAAACTGAAGAAAAACAAGCAGAAGAAGCAAGAATAGCTGAAGAAGAAATACTTGCCGAAGAAGCAAGAATAGCTGAAGAAGAAAGACTTGCTGAAGAAGCAAAAATAGCTGAAGAAGAAAGACTTGCCGAAGAAGCAAGATTAGCTGAAGAAGAACGTTTAGCTGAAGAAGCAAGACTTGCCGAAGAAGAGGCGGCTAGAAGAGAACAAGAAAGGTTAGCGCAAGAAAAAAAATTAGAAGAGCTCGCGCGATTACTCGCTGAAGAAGAGCTGAAAAGGATCGAAGCCGAAGCAAAAGCCTTTGGAGAGGATTACATATCACCTCTTACAGATGAACCGCTTCACCCGCACGAAAACGGAGGAAATGAAGAATATTATGAAGAAACTAGGGAACAGATCACTGTCGAATCAACAATTGTTGAAGAAGGTCAAGTGGAACCTCTAGTAGACGAACCGGAAGAACTTGATACAGAAGATGATACAACTACTGCTGTTGCTGAAGAAATTCACGGACCGAACGCCACATCGGAAGAAGATGAGGAAGAAGAAGAAGAGGAATAGCAAAAAAAAGCTACCAAATTCCATTAATAGATAACTTCTTAATATCGATGCTGCGTTAAGATAAAATTAATCATAAAAATTGAGTATTTAAAGAAAACAAATATATGTATTTCACTTACAATAGAGATATGATACGGTCGTTATCATTATAAATTTTTACAAATTTTCTAACTAGAAAATAAAATTAAAAAATGTGTACACTAATGAACTCCGTAAAAATGTTTGTATAATTAATAAATAAATGTTCAACCAAAATAATAATTCACGAACGATTTTAGATTAAAAATCTGCAATTTTAGATTAGGTTATATTAAGCTTTTTTTTTTTTAATATCACTAACTTTTCAATTAATAATTCAAGTTATAAATAACTATTTTAATTCTATTTGAATTTTTTTCAGAAAAAGAAATTTCTTTTAAAAAAATGATCTGAATTATACGCTACTACTCTAAAAAAACTCGCAATAAAATTAGTCTATTTATCCAGTAAATAAAGATAATTCAGTATTATACGATATTCCTTCTTTTATTAGATAACAAAATTATATTATATAAAATATAATAATTACTTTTGTAAGATATTCTTTTTTAAGCATTTTATTCGTTAATTTATTTAATAACATGTGATAAATTTTATGTAATAATTTATTTTCGAAAGGATTTTTTCAGCTTTTCCAATAATTTCTTCTTTTGATTAATATGTTTACAAAACTCTATAATAACTATACTTTAGTAATGTAATTTAAGAAGAAAAATAAAGTACATAAAGCTACTCTGATTTCATTAAAGATTTTTTTTTTCTTTCCTTAATTATTTGATTAATAATATAATGAAATGTCTAATGTATACATTATCATATTACATTAAATTGTAAGTATAATATACGAAAATTATAG
Source organism: Zanna intricata (assembly GCA_010016005.3). Classification (NCBI taxonomy): domain Eukaryota; kingdom Metazoa; phylum Arthropoda; class Insecta; order Hemiptera; family Fulgoridae; genus Zanna; species Zanna intricata. Next base: position 593 of record JAAAKQ030502337.1, on the reverse strand, counting down.
AAGATATCAACCTGTTCATACAAGAGAATAGATTAATCAAGGTAAATCAGAAAAATAAACAATAATTCAACTAATAATTTTAACTTTGGCATTCATTACTTAATATAGATATGATACCAACATATTTAATGGACATTGTGCATTTATTATTATTATTATTATCCTATTAGTACCATGACATAAAACCAATGAAAGTAAAAAAAAAAATTAATCTTAATTTTTTTTTTTATCTTCAGTCATATGACTGGTTTGATTCAGCTCTCCAAGATTCCCTATCTAGTGCCAGTCGTTTCATCTCGGCATACTTCCTACATCCTACATCCCTAACAATTTGTTTTATATATTCCAACCGTTGTCTACCTGCACAATTTTTCCCATCTACCTGTCCTTCCAATACCAGAGCGACTATTCCAGGATGCCTTTATATGTGGCCTATAAGTCTGTTTCTTCTTTTAACTATATTATTCCAAATGCATCTTTTTTCATCGATTTTCCGCAGAACCTCTTCATTTGTACCTTTATCCACCCATCTGATTTTTAACATTCTTCTATAACACCACATTTCAAAAGCTTCTAATATTTTCTTCTCAGGT
>JAAAKQ030502326.1:0-20348 GCA_010016005.3 Zanna intricata | reverse complement strand
ACCTACGCCCTCAACAACTACTGAAAGAGCTGCTGCCCTCTTTCAGGAATCATTCCTTAGTCTGACTCTCAACAGGACCTCTCCGACATGGTTGCACCTTCGGTCCAGCTACTCTGTATCACTGAGTACGCATGCCCCCCCACCATCGGCAAGGTCTCATGATTCGTAGAGGGAGTATATTACTATACTTGTCACTAAAGTACTTATTTATTTAATGTAAATGAAAAACAAATTCCTTTTGGTAATGCGAAAAACTCGTAAAAAACAGTTTACTGTTACAAATTTAAAAAAAAAAAAAAAAAAAAAAAAAAATGTTTTATTGTAAAAAAAAAAAATAAATAAATAAAAATTACTTTATATTTTTATTAATGACAGAAATGCAATATATTGTTTTAAAAATTATTATTTCAAAGTTGATAGTAAAGTAACAACAGCTGATCAACAATGCGCAATACTATAATATTAGTGTTTAAATCATTCTATAATGTAAATTAAGTACATAGTATACTATGAACTGTACTGTCGTTAGCAAAGGGTTTCTGTGATTTTTAGTTTGAATGTGATCAGTTTGCCACTGAAGTAATGCTTTACTTATTTACAACTCAGAAATACGCTGATATTGTATTCATTTTGGGTGTCTGTAATGGTAATGCTTCAGCTTCTGCAGTAGAATATGAAATACGTTTTCCGAATTGCACAACTCCAAATCCTACAACAATGAGCACAACTTTTTGCGATCGTCAGGAAACAGGTTTACTATCTAGTATTCTTACCCGTTACGAACAATCTATCCAACACAACACTGTTACTGATGAAATTATTATCGATGCAGTTCAGTGGTCAAGGCGTTAGTACATAATGCCTTTATTATCAGATCAGAGTTTTGCATTTAATGGTTTGGAGGAAACCTAGAACAAATTTTATCCTTATCATAAATAGTTCAATATCTACACTCAGGAGATGGTCTGCTTTGCTGGAGTTCTGTAACTGGTGGGATAAACATCATTCACTCTATAAGTATGTCTTGTTTAATGATTAAGTAAATTTCACTCAAGATGGCATTAATAACTTACACAATGAGCTTAATTGGGAAGAAATAAATTCTCATGAAATTGTGGGAGACAATTCAACACTGATTGAGTGTCAATGTATGTTCAGCCTTCTTCACAATGTTTGGACTATTCATATAACCTGGCTGCTTAAATACTGAGGTCTATCTGTCACTTCCTTCAAGAAGAATTGCTGCAGATATATGATGTTCCTCTTATGTCAAGGCGCAAAATATACTTCCAGCCCAATGGCATTCCTACCCACTTGTACTGTGCCATTTCCCTCATTTAAAGTCATTACCCTGAAAAATGGATCGGTTGTGGATATCCCATTCCTGGCCATCACAATCGCCTAATCTAACACCTTTAGATTTATGTATCTGATGGATGAAAAATATCGTATACAAAACAAAAATTTCCTTGGGAGGAATTAAATGTCCGCATTATGGATGCGGATGAACAACTTAAGGACAGCCTTGAATAACTAAAAAGAACAACAAAAGCATGCCAAGAAATGTGTTAAAAATGGCCTGCTCATTTTTGAATATTTATTATAAACTTGTATGTGTAATGCACATTGGACAAGTGTATTATTTCTAAATATAATTTGAATTTTTCTAACTTTTCTTTGTTTTAATCAATTTATCTTACATCACTTTGTTCAATTTAATTCTCTACAAATTTTGTTTAAAAGTTAATGTGTTCATTATCCCACTTTTTATGCTTAGGATATGAAAAGCTTGTGCATGGGATATTCAACACAGCTACTTTACATCAAACTTAGAAAACTGCATTTTTTATCCCAATTTATAGGTTTTCAGCAATAAATTATATTATTTTATATAATATAATAATGTGTTATATTTAATATATTCTGTAATAATATATATAAATAATTTTTATATACTTAAAAAAATTTTTTATTATATTATTAAAAATTACGTTGTATTTTATACAGAAAATACTGTTCTGGGAGCTATTTTATTTGAAATTTCAGGTCAAAATCATAAGAAATCACTAATTCTGCAATTTAATTAATGTCCTAAAAATTTCAGTACGACCTCATTTTACAGAGGATGCTGAAATCCGAGTGAAATCTTTCACTAGCTGAAACTCGCAAATGAAGTATTTTAGGATAAGTTTTTATATGAACTTTTTCCATTATTTTTATGAGAAGAATTGGTTATGAAAGTCCTGAGAAATTTTGTGATACACCCAGTACAGGTAACATCAAGAATGTTATATATGTTTACTCCACAGATTAAAAATGTTACTGCCCTTAAAACTGCTTGGATGGATCAAGGGTGGTAAAATCGATTAAGTAGCACACAAAATTCACAATTAATTACAAAATAAAAACATTAATATGACTCAAGCCCATATTAATTACTTAAAATATAAACATATAAAATAATATTAAATACAAACAGATACTGAATGCATAAAATAATTACAAAATAAATCACATTTCAAAAGCACTATTGAAAATTATTGAACATATTCAACACACAGTGAACATAAAATGTACAGAATTCAGGTTTAAAAAAAATGTTTAGTATTGTTTAAACATTCACTAACAAAGTAATATTATTTCTGTAAAAGAAAATCTTTTAATTTTATTTAAAATAAATTTGTGGAAAGATCTTTTAAATGGTTAGGTTATGATTAAACTGCAACTATTAGAATATGAATCAGACTACTGCTATATGTAAGAACTGAAACACCCAGTATTACTAAGCATGTAAAGGAATTGTGTGACATTTGCTCAATACTTTCACTGAAACTGCCTGTACCTCTACAGTTTTCTCTTTCAGACAAGCACAATCCTGCTTAAACCATTTTTATTTTTAGTTTTTATTAATAAATAAGTACAGTTACATATACTCAGCAGTTTAAATCTTTCATTTTTGTTAATATTCTGCCACAAGAGAAAGTTTTTGCCTAATGTGACGCAAAAGAATTTCTGGAGTGAATTTAGAAATACTAATTTTCCATTCAAGCAAACCAAATTCATAACAGAATATGGTAATGAAACAGATAAAATATAAAGGCCAGATATTTATAGCAATAACTTATATTTTTCCTTATGATAAAATACATAGGTTTGTAAAATTTCAAAATTATAAATAATAATTAATATATTAATTATTTTTTCTTAATTTCATTTTGAAATTTAATAAACCTATATATTTTGGCCTAAAATTACTTTTGAGGTAAAGCAAGCAAAGAATTGTGAATTTTTTTAATGAATAACTAAATACAGACTAATTGGAAAAAATTTTGAATTTTTTTAGCGACTTGTGATTGTTGTTATGCACCAACAGTGCTGATGTATTGACAATACAAATAAAATTCTGTGCTATTATGTAAAGGCAAGAGTTATCTGAAGTTAGTGTATAGAACAACAGAGTCAATAAGAAACAATTTTACACTTTAAAATTTACTCCTTACCAAGTATTATAGGTTAAACAGTTATTATGTCACGTCACTACATACCCCCATTTAAAATTTTTTCATGGTAATATGAATAATACGAAGGTCATTTTTTGAGTAAGGGATCTTTACTAAGTATAGGATCTTTACCCAATCTCAAGTGGGTATGTAGAAATATTGTGACATTTGAAACAGCTTTGTTAAAATCATTCTACCTTGAGAAAAAAAAATCTTTCAAGATGTAATGCTCTTTCCTCTAATGGCCTTTAGCTTTCTTGCACCTCAATTAAAAAAAAAAAAAACAGTATTATTGCTCTAAGTTGTTATATAGTATTAATAATAAAAGGTTTAAGAGGGTCATACCCTCATTATTTAATTAAAAAATGAAATTTATTACATATAATCCATTCTTTTTCAAAGTGTTCTGTTTCTTGAGAATCATTGTTTCCGATACAAAAATTAAGAATATTGTAGAATATTTAGCATTATATAATAACAGTACAGAATGACAGGCCATTGAGTAATAATAGATCTATATAATGGCAAGTCATTTTTAACAATAAAAAATTTACAATTACATTTAACATACTATTCAAAACATAGGTTGTACTTTATCCAGAAACTAGTTATAATCTTAACTACAACATGCAATCATGCCCTGATATAGACAGTACTGAGAAGTAAGTGTAAATGTTGTAAGTAGCATGAATCATAAGTTTTAATAATATCCTACTTGTAAGTTAAAAAATTTATTCACTATGAAACTTTATATGGAATGAGTACATACTCACATATTGCTACACAGAGGGCAACGATCCTAGACCAACTAAAGATCATCCAATCTAAACATCATGTTTGCTAAATTTTATATGAGTTTCATTATTTTAGAAACTTTTAGTCTGTTTTTGTAACATTTAAAAGAGGCAACAAAATCCTATGGAGTGTTTAAAAAGATGTATTTGATTTTTAATCATAAAGAATACAAACTAAAAAATGTTCAGATGTAATAAATGATAATGGAATCCTAAATGAATTTGAGGAGGGGCAGTATTAAATAAAAAAAAAAATTAAGTCTTCCACAATGGCAAGTTGATAATAGTGAACCTTCTCTATATTATGCCCAATTTGGTACCTTGTCTAAACAACAAAACTCAGAAAATGAAATAGGATTTTTTTTTACTATCCACTAAATACAAAAGACTTCATCCCACTATTTAAGACCTACATTAGGAAACTTTGTGATTATGAAAAGCTGAAAGAAGTAACAACTATGATAATGGGTGAGCAATATGAGGATACATAAAAATGTGTTATATGTAATGATAACTATTTAAAAACCAATGGCAACTAAAAGAAAAATGATCTGATATGTAAAAGTATAAAAAGCGTTTGTTAAGGATGTTTTATTGGTTAATTTCTATTTAATTAAATAATATTAACAATCAATAAAATCCACCTTACCAGCACGCTGAGATAATTTCTAGATCTTTCGCCATACTTGAAAGCTGATCATCAGGAAATAAAAAAATTACAAGTTAAAATGTATAAACAGTCATGACTGTCTGATCCTAACAATATACTCATTTCAGCTTTCAAGTAAGCCAAAAGATCTAAAGATTATCTCAATGTGCCGGTAAGGTGGATTAACTGTTAATATTATTTACTCAGTGGTACCAGGTTTAAGAAATTAATTTCTTTTTACCAGGTACAATTTTTCATACGACTTTAGTTATGGATATCAATCAGATAGAAAAAAGTCATCTTTATAAGTAACACAAGATGCAACTTTTTTAATAATATTATGCAAATTTTTCTCACATTTAATTTTTCATGCAAATTTCATCTCATTGTTTCTTTATTGTGATTTACAATATCAGTAATCATCTTGATGCTAGGTAAGGTATCAATTTTTCATAACTTTTTTTTATTGTAATATTTTTGTTTGCACTGACATACATAGGTGATATTTAAAGTAACTGAGTTTAACCTCTTCTTATTGACTTAATATACTATGTAACTTCATTTTCACTATGAATAGATTGTTCTTCTCAATTTCTACACTTTTCACTTATCTTGAATCCCTGAGAAAGTGCAGCTTTGACGATGTAATGTGTTCAGAGGATCCAAATGAACCAATCTTAGGACTACTTCCTGTCTGTCAACTATGTTACATGTCCAATTGTTGAAATGTTTTTAGGTAATATCAGGCATCTAAATTCTCCCCAAAGATAAAATATTCATAATTTAATATCAATAGTTCCATTAATAACTTAAGCCCAAATTTTAATTTTAACTTAAACATTGATGATGCAACAGCATCTATTTGAAACCAGATTTATCATTCTAGGTCTGAAGATTGAAAATATGTCAGTAATATAAGATACATGAAAGTACTGATTAGGCATAATGACATTTAAGACAAAAAATTCTCCTTCAAACAAATTTATCCAAAATCATGGGTTATTTTCTTGATTTATATACAATACTAATGATATTTTTTTTAAAAAAAGCATTTTATAAAAAAAAAAAAAAAAAGGTACATATTAAATCTGTAAATAAGACTATGTATCTGACCTTGAAGCCTTGTAGAAGGCATAAGCCAGCCTGGCTTCCATCAAGAATGCTTCTTGTTCACCAGGAATAGGGCAGTCAAAAACAGACTGATCTGGTAGTGATGTAGGAAGAAGTGAAAGGGCATCAGCAGCAAGGACATTCAGGATAGGAGGAGGACTAGGCTGTCTTCCCTGCATCAGATCCAAAGTAGCTTGCCGGTAACCGTCCACCAAATGTACACGGAAGTAGCTACACACACCCATGAACCCACATACCATTCAGTACTAGTAATAAAAATAATTACAATAACAGAGGTATTATTTTTGCCCAGTGACATGTAAAATATTTATCACATCTGGTCTTCAAAAGCTGAAATGCAATAAAACAACTATTTACAAATGAACAATAGTACTTACGTTATATTTAAAGCAGTAAAGAACTGAACAAATATCTTACAACCCCATCTTATGATAAATGTTTACATTTACATAATTAATCGATTTCAAAGCCGAACATGTCTGATTGTGAAAAATTAAAATATAACAACAATAAAGCAATCTACTCAAGCACCATTATATCAAACAATTTTTAATACAAATTATTTTTCACCAAGAAAAAAATTTCAATCATTTACTTTAAAATCTAAAAATTTTATTTTGTAAATTTAATGGCTGCATATCCTAAGATCTGAAGTAGTTCTCAACATTTATACATCAAGAAAAAAGAATTTATAAACTGAACTAAAAAATAAAACTCTTTACACACACTCATAAAATAATGAAAGTGGTATGTGAAGTATAAAGGAAGGTATTTACAGAAATTCTATAATAGATCATCATAACTGATAAACAATTATGCTTTTTATATAGAATTCTGGTATGCATTAACACATGTTCGAATTTATCTGCTGAATAAGTTCAGTAGCTTTCAAAATAATACCAAAATATACATAACATTAACTACTGCTCTATTCAATTACAAGATTAAAAATACATGACTGTATAAGTCAATAATTTGTAACTTATTTAAAGAATTTCAATTTAAAATATAAATATAAAACTAATCATATGAAAAGTATAATTTAAAGTACAATTTACATCTGTAACTATTTTAGAAGCAGTTTCAAATCATGAATCACTTTTTCAAATGTAATGAAATAATAAAACAAACGACGTCAAACATGTTTGTCTTCATGTAATGTGTAGAATGAACATATATGATGATTTCCGTCTAACTGGTAACCTTTCTGTCACCATCATTTAAAAATTAGGTACATCAAATCAGGGCTTTTAACATATAGAGGTTAATATCTAATAAGTCATTAAATCTGGGCATACAGAGAGAGTGACAGAAGGAAAATGATAAAAAGATTCAGGGATGAACACTTCAAGGAAGAGAAGAAGTCTGCCAAAGGGAAGACGAAGTTAACACAATGAAAGCATTGTCTGCAGGAAATTTAACTGATAAAACAGGTGATGTAATAACAGAATAAGATTGTGAGTAGAAATGTGAGCAGGGAAAACTGAGGGAAATTTACTCCATATACATGAGATGTTTAAATACTAACATAATCCTGATATTAAATTTATATTTTATGTTTCTCTAATTGAAATTAAATGTAATTTTAAGCACTCTCTATTCAATGTAAATAACATAGTCTAGTCTGCTAAATGGGGTTTACAACAGGAATCAAGAGATGAAGAAGTCTGCCATGACTTCTACTAAACATCATAAATAAAGATTTAAAACTTCTAACATTAGAAGAAATCATAAAAATTTCTACAAACACTAAAAAAATAATATGACTATCAATCAATGACAAAAAAATTGTAATTAAAATAAATGAAACTGATCAACAAAACCAATAAATTACAGATCTTTTTCATATTGTAAAAAGTACTTTTGAAATTCTTTTAAGGTAAGTAAGCACCGCACAAATTTAATAGAATTTCTTTAAAACATCTGGACAATACCTAAAAAACCACGATCCAAAATATATTATTTTTTTTAGCATTCTTATTTCTTATGATTACTACTCTTTTTCTAACAGTAGAGATTTGCCTATAATAAGCTCTAAATATTGGTGCAACTGGTGCACTTGACAGAATTTAATTACAAAATTATTGGCTATCCTAATTCTAGACACAACCATTAACCAAACTGTAATTGAACTTATATCTTGTTACGGGGCAGTATTAACTCAGAAAACTGTATAAATCTCACACTTTGAGCATTTTTAAAATTATAAAATAATCAATAAAACAATAAAAACGATACAAAATATAATTTTATTACTTGAAAACTAAATACTTGTACTTCTATCTAAATTTGCTTTAAAAATACAGAACCATAGAAACATAATAATAATACTTACCGATTAGCTGAATTTACACCATCTTTCATCATACCAGACAGTTTTCTTTCTCCAGTTCTTGTATAATCTCCCTGTTACAAAAATTTAAATAATTAGATAATCTCTTGGTTATATAATTGTGTTTCTTATTTACATAAGAAATTGGTTATGAACTTTTGAAAAGAACAGAAAGCAATAACGAGCCTGCTGAGGCCATATTTGGCAATAAATTGTCACAATTTTTTTAAATTAACTTTTTTCCACAGCATCCTTTACAGTATCGTGAAAGCTTTCTTTTGTTTCTTTCTTTTCAGAAAATATATGGATTGCAGATCCATAGGATCAAAAGTAATAATACTTTTGGTTTATAATTTTATATATATGCCTTTCATGAATTTAGATGTTTGTGAAATCAATTTAGATATTCTTTACCCTTTAAGAAGTTTAGAAAAAACAACTTTTTTTAATGTTGTACATTGAACAAGATTTTTTAATAACAAACAATCGTAAATATAAAAAAATTAGGTCATTTTCTAAAAGTTATCAAGAAACACAGTTTATTTTGAACATAAATTAGTATTTATACAATTTAAAAAAAATAAATTAGCAGCAGCCAATCAATAATAAAAACAAAAAATTCCATAAAATTTGGAATACCAAAATATTTTATTATGTAATTAGAATAATACAAAAGAAATATAGCTATAAAGAAAAAAAAAAAACGAATATAAATAGAAAAAAACAAATAGAAATATAAAATAGAAAATAGCAAATAGAAATATAGCTATAAAGTAAGCATTTCCTTAAAGAAATATTGTAATTTTACCAATAAACTAACCATAAGATAAATTTTAATTTTACATGAATATAAAAAAAATTATTGATGCACAGAAAAAAATAAGAAGTAAAAAGTCAATACTCGAACTCCATTCGATGTTAGCACTATAACAGTCAGCACATTATCTAAAGAAATAATTAATATCTTAACTGAAAAGACCATTACACAGAGATATTTACTATAATAATAATAATAAACTCCAGTAGTTATTGTACAATATCCAAAGATTTTAAAGCAAGAACATGCAATAATAAATTGGCATTAATATATCTGATCTATTACAAAACTGAATAAAAAAACTCTCGAAAATGTTTCTCAAAAGAAATTGAAATATAAGGTTTCAAGATCACTGATTCCAAATTTTAATTATTTACTCAAACAAACAAGCAAGGCAAATTAAACAAATATTTCTTTAAAAGTTTATAAGATGTATATTTAATAAAAGAATCTAGAGTATTCTTACCTTCAAAGCATTTGTGCCTGCATATTGTTTACTAATAATATCACCATTATTTGCCCACAAAAGTTGGAATGTTTTTTTAAGATTATGGGGCAAACTACCTTCAGGTGGCATTAAGCCCAGTTTAGTCATCTGAATTTGTAACACAGCTTTACCCAAAGCAGTCTGTAAAAAGCATAAATATATAGGAAAATCTTATACATGAATACAATATGATAAATGAAATCTATTAAATCTGAAACTTAATAAATAGATTAAAATAAAATACACTACAGAATTTGCTATGTTGATGAATAATGTAATGTACGAGGGATTTTTGAAAAGGAAAGATATGAAGCTAATAAAAATAAACAAGAAATTTTCTTATCACAATCAGCATTGACGAGTCTAATCACATCTGCATAATGTATAAAGTTTACCAGACCTGTACAACATTGTGCTTGCCAAGTGCATGTTAATTTCAATGCTTTCCAAGAGAAAGATAGATACAATAAATTTATAACTTTGAATAAAAATAGAAATTATTGTTTAAGCTTATGTCAACATACATTTATATCTGAGGCTATGATTTTATATACATAAGCAAAACATCTGCTACAAACCCAATTTATCTATTATATAAACAAATAAGTCAGCTGTAACTGGATGCTGGATAGTTAAGATTGTGAATAAATAAATACATTTAAAATATGGTTAAATAGTGTTTCTGATATTCATACAAGACATGATTTTTGTCAATTAAGTAATGTATGTTTTTTAACTGATGAAATCATTCAAGAAAATATTTTTACTACAAAGACATTTTTCAGTAAAAACCTGCAAACAATCTCCATTGGTATAAAAGCTATTTTGTATAGAAAGGTTTTGGAAAGATTAGGATATTGAAAGTGCTGGCAAGATGATCACAAAGAAAATTGAACGAGTGAAGCAAAAACACTCTTCATGCATACAAACTTGTTACCATGCATCAAACAGGTTGCAAAATCAATAAAATAGTTCCATACAGATTCAACATCAGCAAATACTTAAAAATGCCAATATCAGCACACAAAAAAACATAGCAATTGTATTCTGGAACTGAAGTCTTCTCCCTTATCAAATTTTTATTTCAAGGGATACTAGAAATGCTATCGCTTACTGAAAAATGTTGGTAGTGAAAAAAAAAAAACAAATCTAAAATATGTTGATACCAAGAATCTTTTTCAGTGAGTAATGCCTACCTACCTGCCTGTGCTCACTTCTAACAGAAGTTGTTGCACCTTTCAACAGAAAATTAAAAAAAAAAAAACTTTCCAAAATCATAAATCTAATTGAGTGCATCCTTTTTTCTTCACTCATTTAATGATGAAACCCACACTTCCTGCATGTGTGTCATAATTTTCAATTAAAAATACAGTACTGTACCACAGAATTAGTTAAACAAACAGTATTCTGTTAAAGTGATACCCAGTAGCCAAATACGATATACAGTAATACTGTAGTCGCATCAGTGAATACGTTTTCATTTTAGTATTCTTGCTAAAAAATTGTACAGTGTATTTTTAAAAAAATATATAACAGATTTTTTTTATTTTAAAGCAGCTTCTTCTTAGATATATAGTATATTTTTTGTATTATAATAGGTAATGATGGTGTAAAGATTTACAGTTATGAGGTGGAACTCAGAAGTACTGAGCACTTGGCTGTAACAAGCATATGATCAGCTCCTTGAATCTTGTTATAACCAAGTTTTACTGTAGTTAGGAAGATATATAAAACAAAAAGTATATCAAATTATTCAGGTAAATGATACAAATAAATAAGTAAATGAGTTCAGTAACAAAGTCAACAAAATAAAATCATGAATACAATAAATTACCTGCACAACATTAGTTCTATCAAGGCAATCAATACAATTAACTCTGAATACTCCATTCTGTTTACATATTAGGCCCTGCTTGTCTTGCCAACAAAATCCAAACTCGTGTAGAATATCTGACATTTGGTTCAATAAAATAGAAACATTTTCAAATCGCATTCCTCTACTGTAAATTAGAAGTTACATAATATAAAATATCCTTAAACTGATCAATATAAAACACATTTGAGAACAGAAAAGTTTTTAGATTATCAAACTGAAGTGAAAATACATAAATCTTTCTGAATATATTTTTTGATTAATCAAGTAACTGGAATTTACTTGAATTAATTATCTTAATAAAAAATGTTATAATCAGAAAAAAATTATTAAGTTCTGCCAAATTTACCAAGATTAATTAAATTAGTAATTTTTTCATTTTCTCTTCATTTAATGATATCTACCTTAACAATTTATGTCTACGAATCAGTATAATTATATTATTTTAAAAGCATCTAAACAAGTTATAATTAGGAAGGCAGAAATAATATAAATGCACAATATATCTTCTAAAACAAATTAGCCACCTCAAGCAATATTTATGTAACAAGCTTACATAAGCCCACTATTATAGTCACAATGTGGAAGAACTACTTGAGAAACTTCAACAAAACCTTTGCTTTTACTCAAAATATATTTTTTTTTAAAACTTACTTCTAACTTATTTTACTTCTCTGACAAAACATTCACCAAACTTTAGTAAATAAAAATAGATTTCAGTGCCTTTAACTTGTTTTAAACCAGCTAGATGTCTGAAGATAACTTCTAACTCATAGTAAAGAAAAACTTCCTAATATTTTAATTATAATAAAAAATTAAATAATAATAAAAGTAAATAACCAAAAACAACCTAAAATTCCACCAATTTAAAAATAATTGGGATGATTTAAAAAAAAATTTGAAAGTAAAACAAAACACCACAGATTCAAAAGAAATTGTTAGTTGTGTAACTGATAAGAATGCAAACTGATTAAACATTGAACGTTCCGACTTTAATAGCAAAACTCAGGGAATATAGTCCAGACAATTGCAATCATAATAGAAACAAACTGATAAATGTTCCAGACCATCACAGAATATTATAAAAAAAGTGAAAAATTTGGTTGTTTAAAATCATTATACTAGGGAAATAAATATTATATTAATTTGCAGATAATTAATTATTTACACTATTTATTTGATATGATTAGAAAGTAACCAGGACAAATAATTATTATACCATTAGCTACTACATAAATGCTGACATCACACAATGAAACTGCACTTAAGTCTCATTTAACTTCATTTGCTTTGGTTTATTAAATACGCTTTTTTTGCTTTTGCTGTTTTATCTTTTCTTCACACTCTTTAATTTTCAGATCTATTCCTGAAACATTCATGGAACCATTCAGTTTTAAGGAATGCAACTAATTTTTTTATTCAGAACTGGAAGTCTTATTTTTCTTCTACAATTATATATTCCATTACAGATTCATTCATGTTTACAACTGTGTTACATATTAACATCATACAATTTAAGTTCTTATTAAAAAGTATTAATGAGCAAAAAATTTGTGGTCCAATATAAAGTGTCAAAGCAAAATTCCTCTCTATCAAGTTAACTTAATATTTATTTACTATAATACTGAAAATTTTGTAATCTGACATGCATACCACATTTTTCTACATGCAAGCATGTACATGTGTGGATATTAATAAGTGTATTATTGTTAATTATGCATGCAAAATACAGATCTTTTCATATATCTCTCCTTAATTAATAATTAAAAAAAAAAAAATCATTCACTTGATATTTTATTGACCTCATTATAAATTCTAAAGGATCAATAAAAACACAACACTTATTCATAAATTGTTACCCTTTAAAAATAAACCAGGTCAAAGTCTAATTTTATAAATACTGGCAATACTTAAGAAAACTGAATATCCTTTACTGATAAGGTTTGCAAAATTCAAATAAATTCAAAAAAAAAAAAATCCAACTAACCACAAAAATTGTATTTTTGACATGTAGACATGTATTGTACCTAATTCATTTCCTTCTTTTGAATCATAATGTGCTTGTAAAAGACTCGTTTACAGCATTAAACAAATTTAGAAAAAGTTATTTAAGAAAAGTTATTTAATTGAAATGTTATAGAATTGATAAAAAATCCTATAATATTTCAATAAATCCTACACTAGAAATAAATTCCCAATAGAAAATCAGCTCCAAGAACAAATTTTTAACAATAAATAATTTTTTTTTTGAATTTTCTTTTTTTATTAATAATTAATTTGCTATTAATATTATTAGGTAAATATCAAATAAATGTATTTTACATTCCAGTGTATGCAAAATATAGAAAAAACAAATAAACTTAGCATTTAAAATCTAAATTAGTACTAAGTACATCTTTATATATTATCAGTAGATAACAATACTCACAATGAAGTAAGACTTACATAATTATAATAATAAGACATGAAATAATACAATAATATTCGCATTTTCTTTTAAACAAAATTTTAAAATAATTTATAATTTAACAATACTCACCAATACTCATGAAAATCAAATGTGACATAGATTAGGTCTGGAGAGTTGTATGACAGAACATGTTGAGTGTAAGAATCCCAAATAATTTTCTCTTTGCCAGTCTGCTCAACAAGATTCACAATACAGATAGTATTATAAAGTGACAGCTCTTCAGTAAAATGCTTTGCAAAAGCTATTTTTGTCTCTGCTTCACCTGAGAATTATATATATTTTTTTTCATTAGTCAGTTAATTTTAGAAATATGCAAGTACAGATAATAAATTTCTAATTTTCCAACAGAAAGCCATCCATCAATACAAATCTGTTTCATATTAGTTCCACATTCATCCTGTCATGAGATATATAATTTTTATTACATAACCATATCTATAATACCAGATTAAAAATATTTATGATATTTCCCTTAGGCATTAATTTTTGAAGGATTTTTTCCCAACCGTGCATATTTTTATCTTTTAAACAAAGTAATTAATTTAATGTTATCAATTCTTTAAATAAATAGAATTTTCATTCGACATGAAGAGCAAAACAAAAGTTACTAGTATTGTTCAATTAGAACTACAATATTATATGCTAAAGTAACTTAACTAACAAAGAGATTTATTCGCATCCTCATCATAATTTAGCAAACAATCCTTGCAACTCTCGCACTTTCTGAGCTCAGCATGTTGTAATTATTCACTACAAAAATGCCATTAAGAGATTAAGCGAAATAAATTGTTAAAAACAAATAATATTGAGTCATTTAAAGGAATATATTTGTCTTTGGTCTACTTCTTTTTTCTAATCTGATATTTGGGAATTCAGAAAAAACAGCCATGTCTTTAACAGCATTCATCATAAATCACTAAGAGGAAGTAAATGATACCAATTAGAACAACATTTCTTCCTGGTAACAAATTATTAAATAACTTGTAAAATAATGAGAGGTTATTAATATATAGGTACTATTTACATCTGTTTTTCAATAAGTATGGCTGAGATCCAAGTTTAGTATTTATTAAAATGCAAAAACAGATTAAAAATTTAAAATTTTGACAAGTCTACACTTGAAAAGCAGATGGCCGATTGCTGAAGACCATCTAAAAAACTCTTATAATCAGATAAACAAATCTATAATTTTACCTTAGATGTAATAAATTTATGTAATATCAATAACAATCTGTCTCTTCTTATATAATAGCATATATAAATAGTACGATATCTGTAGAGTATCGACTCCCTTCAATTTTCTATCATTATATAATAGCAATAAGTAATAAATAAATAATTGCATAATGAACTGCTTTGTTACAGTAAACAAGTTGTGAATATCGCTGAATCAAAATACTATCAACAAATTGAATCATCTATATTTACATATATAATCATGAAATATATTACATTTTATCATGAAACCTTCAGCGTTTTTTTTTTTTTAACTACAGGCAAAAAAAGTTACTCTCTTACCTTAAAGAAATCAAGGAGTGGAAACATCAGTATACTTTTTATTTAGAAAAAGAATAAAGATGGAAAAGAAAAAGAATAAGTGATGGAGAATAGAAATAAAGAATGTAGAATAAAATATAACGTAGAAAAATGTTCAATTTGAATGCTCATTTACAAGAGTACTTTGGATTAAAGGCCTAACTTGCCAGGGTTAAGAAAGAAAAATGATTGGGATTATTCTCATAATAAGTGCAAATGTCTATTTCTACACCAATCAAGTCAAATAATAAGACAGAGAATGATGTTTTTTGTTATTTTGTTTTTTTTTCTGCTGGTAATGGTTATTAAGAAAGTACACAACTCATTCACAAATATTCAGTTGAAAATGCTATAGTTCAAAGTTCTACTAGGCTATTAAAAAGAACATAATTATATTTTCTTAAATTCACATTTAAGAAACTGTGAATTATTGGAAGCTATCTTTTGAAATATCCTCTAACAGTACTAAGACAACTATCAAATGCAGCAAACAATTTTGTAAAATAGATGCTAGCATCAATAACCATTATGTAACATATTTTGCAGTTCATCTTCAAAATTACTCAACACCTTATTGAGGTGCTGGAAAATGTATAAAGTGCTACATGCTGAGTCAGATTTTTTGGGCAATGGATTCATTCCTTTATTGAGAAATTACTAATGTTTTTAACATTTAAAAAATGAATTAAAATCTAATTTGATGGTTAATTGTTAAAATAAATTAAATGTACTTTAAACCTTAGGTACAACCTTAAACTTCAATTTAATGGCATATATGACTAGCCAATAAATAAAGTAATCATTGGTTACACACAAAGTTTAACTATTGATAAGTACAAAATGGATAATTGGATCTATCTCAAATATATTTCAAACAATATCACTAAGTTTATTTAAAGTTGTCTAATAAGAATTTATTTTTGCAAAATTAAACTTTAATAAAATTCAATTAGGCTTAAATTAATTTTATATGCTTTTTTTCAAAGCTATGAATATTTGAGTAATTCAAACAAATTATCTTAAATAGCAACAATAATAACTAGAGAGTAACTGTTCTATAACAATATTAAATCATGCTGAAATAACCAAAATAATTTCCAAGAGTTATAGCAGTTAAGTACATATAAATTTTCAATATTTCAAGTCTGAGCTTTTCACGATCATTACCTCATTTTATCATCAATTTTCTGTTTTACCGGAGCAGTTAAGGCCTTTCTGAAGTAGAAACCAATGGAACATTGAAAAAATTCTGCTTTAGTAGCTTTCTATTGTGAAGATGGATTTTATCTTGTATAGTTAGGATTGAAGAAAAAATTCAGTATAATTACTAAGAAAAAAATTTAGTCCAGTATTAGAAGTCATCTATTGATTAAATTCACTAGTTATTCCTTATTTAAAACTTAAAAACTAAAAAAAAAAGAAAAAAAAAATTATACAAGAATAAAGTAATTTAAAAAAATATTTTTAAGAAATAATTGATTTTTTTACATAATTTGTCCATAACTTGATCAATTTCAACATATAGTAAAGAAAAAAATGTAAAGAAGTAGAATTTTCATTTGGAACTATTTTCCTAGATGTTTAATTTTAAGTAAATTGCAAAAACCTAATACAAAAACTTTCTTTCAAAAAGAAATGAAAAATGTAAAGAAATTTAAAAAAATTGTTACTTGCTTTTTATTATAAGAATTTAAAAACCCACACTCCAGATAATAGCTTTTTAACTTTCTCGTAATTTATTTTTCTAAAATCAATACCATCTGAGACACTAGCAAAAAAAAAAAAAAAACAATTTTATCCTCCTTTCACCACTAACCAACCCAATCTCTATAATCCATCTTATTTGAAAGGACTCTTCAGAACCTAATAAGAGAGTAAAATTAAGTATGCCCAGCAAAAAAGTGAGTACCCTTTATTTATATTCTTATTACACTCTTTTTTGACCTATTTTTACTGTACTTTTGTTGCTAATAATAAAAACATTATTTTAAAAGTATAAAATTAAATATAAATTTTGCTTTTACTTTAATATTAAAAGAATGTACTTTTATATTTAATTTTTATTTTTGTTCATTATTAAAAAGATAAATAAATATTTAATTAGTCATTAAGGATGTAATGTTATAAAAATCAACAAACTTGTTCTTGAATCACAATAAGAATAAACAGTTAAGATAATTCATTAATGGTAGTACTTCCTTAATTACCAAATTGTGAAATTTTCTCTAACACCCCTGAGGCTATTTAAGGAAAGTTTGGACAATTTACAAGTGGCTTTTTGTATCAGTTTTGTTACTAATACGAGTATTTACTTTGAAAAAAGATGATAGTTGCAGGTAGAAATACTTGATTTATTGTGTGTGTGTGTGTGTGTGTGTGTGTGTGTGTGTGTGTGTGTGTGTGTGTGTTTGTGTGCGTGTATATATATATATATATATATATATATATATATATATATGTGTGTGTGTGTGTGTGTGTGTGTGTGTGTGTGTGTGTGTGTGTGTGTGTGTGTGTACTTTTTTATTTATTAATAAAGTGCATATTCACAAAATAAAAATATAATTAATATTGTTATATTTAATATTTTTATAGAATCAATTATCATCACTCTTATCTATCTTCCTGCCACAAACTAATCTATTTAGCAGTATGCAAAAAATATTGTTGAATATCCAATGTCTTTTAAAAAATTAACACTTTAACAAACAATAAATTATTAAATTAAAGAAATTTGATATACATTTATGAGCAGATGTTAGCTACAGTTGATAATTTTTCTAAATTCACCATTACGCTAAAATATTTATGTACATATACTGAAGTGAGTATTAATTAATGTTTATCTATTTTTAATCTAAAGGCTAATCTCTGTTAAAACTGCAGGAAATAATTTTTTTTTTTAATTATAGCATGAAAAATATTAAACTTATGAAAAAATAATTAAAACATGAAATCATCATCAAAAATTGTACAATGAAATATAAAAAATAATTATAAAAATCACTTTTATCACTGCTTTCATACACTGCCAAGAATAAACTATGCTGATTTCTATGTACGTTTACTCAACTACCCCAACAATAATACAAAGAACATAAGCGTATGATAACTTCCTATGATGGAGGTTGGCATAATTCATCTTCTAAGTTTATAAATGAAAGGGCTTAATAAGTCTAATAATATAAAACTCTTACATTTAAATGAAGCCTTATGTTCTTACAATTAATATACAGAAAATTATAATTCCACCAAAGAAAACAAAATTAATATTTGTTTCTATATTGGAAGTTTGAAGTGTTAAAATAATAGAATTTAATGAAAAAGTTCACTTTTTTAAAAATCTGATAAATCGAATGACATAATAATAAAGTGGACCGTAACACAGTTATTCCAGAATAAGTTGAGTTTAGGTAAGCAAATCCTTTAAAAATGTTGCTGATGATACCATTTTGTTATTTATATTTAAACAATAAATAAATACATTTATATTTAAACAATTGAAAACATATTTTCAAAGCTCATTATTAATAATCTAAGCATTCTTATTTACCTACTTCTTTAAATGTTATAGGTTAGTGTTTGATGTAGCACATTATTTTTTTAATTACAGAATGAATAATGACATCAAACAACAACAACAAAGAAAATAACAATAATAAAAATGCAGCTAAACACAATGCTAGAACTTCCAATGCCGATCATAAGAATAATTATTGTGAAATCAATCATTAATAAACAATAAAAGATTAGAATTAGCTTCTAAGTATTCAATTGAATATCATAAAAATAAAAAATAAAACAATTCATCAATGCAATTTTAGAATGAAGTAAGACAACTAGATTTTACAAACCTTTATCGATCCGAGGTGGTGGCCTATATTTATATCCAGGCTGGGACCAAAAAACAGGAACAGATCCTCTAACCTGTATAAATGCTACTTGGTGGTGACGATGACAAACAATTTGTTCAGTCTCAACATAATTTGCACAGTTACCATTCTCATCAACACCACGACGTTTATAACGAGTACCAGCTCTATGTCTACTTCTTCTACTAAATAATGCGAGGGTAAACACCTAAATAAAAAACAACAAACAACATTGTAATAATTATGCGGATATTTTATTAATTATGTATGTAATAAAAAATATGAATTGATTAAAAATTACTTTAAAAAAAATTATCTACAGTTTAGTATGCATAAATTAAAATATTCTTCTTACATAAATTTATCATGCAAAACTAAAATTCATAACTGAAATAATAAAAAATAAAGCATATACTAGAACATTTCACACAATTTTGAATAGCTTTAATTAAATTTAAAAAAATAAGTAATAGGACACAAAATAATCTTTTATCATTAATGAATGTTTCTTTTACTGTAATGACATTGAAGTCAAAATTTCACTTGTGTAGATTCAGAGGAGAGTAAATAAAATAATTCAAAAAAGGTTTAAAACTAACAACTCATCTCATAATGACAAAAATAATAAGCTCTCTTGTTTTATTTTTAGTCTAATTTTTTAAATAGGAATTTCATCACATTATTTTTTTTTGGTCTTCAGTCATTTGACTGGTTTGATGCAGCTCCCCAAGATTCCCTATCTAGTGCCAGTCGTTTCATTTCAGTAAACCTCTAATAATATAAAACTCTTACATTTAAATGAACATCCTTATTGGACTCCCTTTTTTATTACAGCTTCTTTTGTATGTTCTTCCATTATTACTGTTGCAGTTTGGTTCCTGTAAATATTA
>JAAAKQ030502315.1:0-20349 GCA_010016005.3 Zanna intricata | reverse complement strand
TTGGTGGTTGGGTTTCAATTAACCACACTTCTCAGGAGTGGTCGATCTGAGATTGTACAAAACTACACTTCATTCACTTCATACACATCATCCTCATTCATCCTCTGAAGTAATACTTTAACGGTAGTTCCGGAGGCTAAACAGATAAAGAGAGAGTACGTTTACAGAATTTTTAAACAGAAGATTCTGAGAAGAGTTTTTATTTAAATACAGTTTTATTATCATATTTAAGTTTGTGTTGGGAGTTAACGTATATTCAGTATTCGTATTATTGATATAAAAAAAGTAAATTGACGTAGCCTATGAAGTAAGTTAGTTAATATTCTAATATAATAGTATCAACTCACGTAATATTAACAAAATTTACCACATAATTGGAATTATTATCTTTATTTATTGATTATTAAGTACAGTTTTAATGTATTAAAATAATTAATGAGTACTATTTTAGTAAAATATTCGTTCTTACATTTTTTGGTACACAGGATTAATTTAATTTCACAATTATTTAGTTAACTATTTAATTTAGTTAATTACTTACTTTAATTAGTAAAAATTATATGATTTATTTAGCAAAACGTGTTACCAAGCGCGGAGTAAATGTTTTTACGTTGCCTATTAACCAGCAGATTTGTGACTACCATCGTACACATAACTAATTAATTAACATTAACGTTTACAATTTATTTAATATTTTTTAAATTGTGTAAATAAATTATTTGTAAAAAAAAAAGAAGTCAATTTTAATTAAAATATGAAATAACATGTACATTATAAATATGAAGCAGTGTATATAAATTATTGTTTCACTACAGGAAAAAGACAGAAAAAAATATTACTCTAAATTATCTCTTTCAGACTTTCTTAATGCTGTGTTACATGTAAAGGAATTCTAGAGACAAGTGATAATGCTTTTTTAGACAGTAATGTTGGGTATAATAATACAGCCAGTCCTTATGTTAAATAAAGATTCCGCTTATCGGTTGAATATCATCTTCTCGTTTATTTTGATGGACTAAGCATGTTTATACGAAACATTTTGTTTCGTATAAACAACAGGAAAATGGAAAATTAAATCATTTTACTTTCCTTAGTAAATCTGGCACGGAGTGCTTTGTTTTTAAGCTTAGCTATAGTCATTTTTTTTTGCCTACAACCGTTATGACTATGACATTTAACATCCATATGCAAAAAAAAAAAATGGTAAGCTATATACGTTCTTTAGATAAATGAATAAATATTGCCTTTATACAGTTTACGCTACATGTTTTTTTTTTTTATGATTTCGTGATTATTTGAGACTGTATCTTCATAAATAGCCTCAAGTTTAGTTTACTATAGTACTCTTTTGCAGAGGATTAATTTGTATGAAAAATTATGATCAAAGAGCAAATATGTAACAAGGAAACTAAGCGCTTTTACTTATGTTTCGAAATGTAATGAAGTAATATATATTTTTAAAAATCATTAATTCCAGAAAGATTTTTAAATCTCCTTTGGCGAATATAGGATATATTGTAGAATACAACTTATTCTATCAAACAAATATTTGAAATAACTGCATTCTATCATTCTTTGCATTTTTTTTTTTTTTAAGTATACATTTCTGGAAATCTGAGACTTCTAAATGCAACTTGTCAATTCATTTATTCATACAACCATGAAACTTCTCTCAACCGGCCTCCGTGGCAGAGTGGTAGCGTTTCAGCCTTTCATCCGGAGGTCCCGGGTTCGAATCCCGGTCAGGCATGGCATTTTTTCACACACGCTACAATTCATTGATCCCATCCTCTGAATATATACCTTAACGGTGGTTCCGGAAGTTAAAAAAAAAAAAAAAAAAAAAAAAAAGAAAAAAGTTAAACTTCTCAAGATATAAATACGAATATGTTAATTTTCTATTTAATAATTTAAACACGTAATTATAACAGCAATCCCTTATAGTCGCTAATTTTGTCAAATAATAATAATAACTCATACACGGTCTAGCGATCAAAAGAGCTCCCGCTTTTTATAAAAAAAAAAAGTAAATTATTTAGATTCAACAAAGCTTTTGATATTACAGAAGTATACCTAAAGGTTATATAAATTATAAACAAGCCGGCAGATCGATATCGTACAAGTAAACTTAAATACATTTGACGGTTGCATTAAATAAAGAACAAGTTCGGAGAATGTTACAGTACAATCGATCCAATCCAATCGCGCGTGGGAAAATAATAATGGATAGACGAATAATGAATGAATTAAAGTCGACTAGATGATCATCATAAATCATTCAACAAAAAATCATTCGAGAGTTGATCGACACCGTATGAAATCAAGGGTAACTATAATCATACGTTGTACGCAATAATTTAAATTTTTAGTTAGTCTCTGTTTTATTAGATATAATCCCGTACAATACGAATTAAAGGAACAGAAAATGGTATACTTATCATGGTATAAAAATAATTATACGTATTATTTATTATTTTGTATTTCAAAGGAAAAAAAAAAATCATAATAAAAAAAAATGATAGACGTAAATACGAGTTATAGGTAGAAGTTAAATTTTATAACATTATAACAATAAAACTTAGTAACAAAATGTAACTATTTTTTTTATAACCTAATTTATCGCTTACTTACTACCCAATACCTAGTTTTCATTCACATAACTTTGTAACTATTACAATTGTGATAAGTAATTTTGTATTAATCTATTAACACCGAATTGGTTACTCAAAATAATCATAGCTCAGCAAATTGTGGGAACATTATATTAATCACACCGCATAATTTAAAAAAAAAATTTATAGTTCTCTACTTTTAAAAAATAAAATCACTTTTAAATAACAAAAATTTTAATGATATTTTAAAGACAATTTATAATAAAATATGATAAGCGCTTCTCAGTAAAGTTTTTTTTAGAAAAAACAATTTTACAAAATTGCTACAACATATAGAAAAATCAGTGATTTATAATTCTGAATGATCCAGATTAAAAAACCAAATTAAGATATCATTTAGTTAAATTGACTGGGATTCTATGTCATCGATTAACTTTAGTCATTATAGTTTAATTAAGGACACCATCTTCTGAATGGAAGGATTTAATTACATAATAAAATTTCGAAACATACATTTGTGCGTATTCATGCAAAAAACCCACCAAGGGGGAGGATTTTTCTATAAGAAAAGTAAGCCCTTTTTTGATTTTTTTAAACTTTCATGAGGTTAAGTAAGTTTTGTTAACAGCAGTTACGTCAGAATCTTCAAATCCGTATTTTTATACGGATTTGAATACTAGATCGTGGATCCTGGTGTTCTTTGGTGGTTGGGTTTCAATTAACCACACATCTCAGGAGTGGTCATTCACATTCATACACATCATCCTCATTCATCCTCTGAAGTAATACCTTACGATAGTTCCGGAGGCTAAACAGATAAAGAGAAGTTACGTCAGAATCGTCGATCAGTAATACAGTTAGTTGTTCCCGATCGATAATTCGGCTCGTAGTGGCTGAATTCGAGATCTAAGTAGTTCGAATATTAATACTGTGACAATACTGTAATGTAGAATAGCCTTTGAATCGGTAATGTTTTACTAAAAGTCTTTTTTTAATGGTAGAGGCTGCTAATCGGTTTAAATGCATTCCTGTATATTTTTATAAAAAAATACTATTTTTAATTTTTGTGAAAAAACTCACTAGCAATGGTATTAGATCCCCACAAACCTCCCAAAATCCACCGGGTTGGTCAAGTGGTGATTTCTCCATCGCAAATCGCCAGATTTCGAAGTCGAGAGTGCTAAGGTTCAAATCCTAGCAAAGGCAGTTAATTTTTATAGAATTTGAATACTAGATCGTGGATGCCGATGTTCTTTGAGGATTAGGTTTCAATTAACCACACATCTTAGGAGTGGTCAACCTGAGACGGTACAAGACTACATTTTATTTACATTCATACATATCATAATCATTCATCCTCTGAAATAATACCTCATTGTGATTCTGGAGACTAAACAAAAAAAGAGTATATCCACACACTTGTACATTTTGCTGCTCGCCTATTCCTATACAGTCCAATTACACAGAACTTAGATCACGAAAGTAATCATCATTCTGTAGGCGTATTCACCCCTATGTGGGTAGATAAATCTTAATAAAACAGAGGCTAAATTAAAGAAAAAGAGTGACTTCATCGTTCTTCTTTGCCTTTGGTCAACTCTTCCTAATCTTTGTGTTCTATGGATAAAAATTGAACTTTGCTCATTAAGAAGATGCTTAATGAGCACTGATCCACTGAGGACCAGTGGATCTTTAATATACAGGAATAGAGAAGTTCCCTGCGGATTGATCTGGTAACTTCTATTTCATATCCGAACGGTCAGATGCGATAAGCCTGATGACTGAAAAATGTTTAGAAAAGGGGAATTAAGATATGTGTACAAAACATCCTTAAAGATATATATGTAAAAAAAAAAAATTGTCTGATTTTTTACTATTTCAACTTGAGCTACTTGAAATTTCTCCATTTATCGAGTAAGACATCATCAAATTGGACCTTTATCGCACAACCGAATTGAAAAGTTTTATTTTTAAATACAAATTTGTCTTAAAAAAAATAAATAACATAATTCATGGTATCTCTGTATAAGATCTTACGCTGTGAAATTTTCGAACGCTTTTTTGCACAAAAATAAATTAATGCAGTAATAGGAAATTAGAAACATGATAAAGGTAGTTAAAATTTTAATTTTATCAATTCGAGGAATAATTCAATTCAAATAAAGCTCTATGAAAATTTCTATAAGTTTCAGTAACGTTATTGCAAGAATTTTTTTTTTTTTTTAATTTACAGTCGCACAATTAAAGTCATTAGAGACTTATCAGTGAAATTTAACTGGACCGGTAAATGTGTAGTCTGGAAGAAATTAAAGCCGACCATTCCGGAGACTTTAATTTATTTTAATGTTTTTATTTTAAAAACAATATATCCGATATGAAAAAACCAATATAAAACAGTTTCTTTAAAAAATTTTTCACTTTATTATTTTAACGGAAGAAAAACTAATAACACAAAATAAAGCTAATATTTGTAATTAACTTATATAATATTTTCTTTCAATTTACTCCTTTAGCCAAAATATTACATAAATTAAATAATTCTATAAATTAAAACATAACTAACAATTTTTTTTTTTATTTCATTTTTTTTTTAACTTTTATTATGATAAATTATCTTGCATATCAAATATACTAAATAAATAATTCACAAAAATCAATAATTATAAATTACCAAAAATCATCAATTCATTAAAAATAATATGTAAATTCATTAGCCCTAAAAGCATATTATCTATTACATAAATATATCTTAAAAGTAATTTTTTTTTTAATGTCATTTATTTTCTTTTTTATGTAGCTGAGTGGTATTTAGAATTTTTCAGGATAGTCTCATCATGAATTCGATTTTAAACGATTACCCGATAGTTATAATAATTATAACATTGTTTTCGTTAATTTCTTATCAGCACAAAACCTAAGTACACAATAAAAAAAATTCAAGTTTTCCTATTAAAAAATATAAGATGCAATACTAAATAGAAGTTCTACCAATCTCTTCGGCAGAATAGTAGCGTTTCAATTTAAAAGGCCTTTCATCCTGAGATCCCGGGCATTTTTCACACATTATAAAATTACTATTTCATATTCCCATGCTCAAACTTCGAACTTATACAGTGAATTAATCATCCCCACAAAAAAAAAAAAAAAAATTATAAATGGAAATAAGTTTTTATAAAAGTTTTGCATAGGTTCAATAGGACCCGTCATTCACCCGTACCATGAAAGCAACTAGCACAGACAGATTAATACCCACTCGACCAGTAATTATAAAGTAATAGAGAACAAGAAAAATATTTTGGAGATGAAAATGTACTATCCCCTTCAGAGAAACTACAGTACAACAACATAAACAACAATCCTATCCTGAGGGCACTTCGGGACTCATAATCGCAGACAACACAATACGACAGACACCCCCATCTCACCCGCAATCCTTCGAGAAGATCGGGTGATTTTTACTCAGGTGTAAGCAGCATATTACTGATAAAAAAATTTGATACATTTACTTGGTTAATATTTTGGGACAAAAAACGTTTTACATACAAGAATTAAAAAGCATCTGATAACTGACAAAGGATTTCAAAAAACACCACACATAACCCGTTCCCTTGGAATCGATCCAACTAAACAAAAACTGTTTGGTCAGACTCATATTGGAAGAAGTAGAAGGATTTTGTAAAAAAAAAATTTATATTTTTTGATATTAGGGGATATCAAAATGTCAAGCAATAAAAAATTGGGCGGGTTATGTTTGTTTTCAGATTAATAACAATACATTTCTGATGCAGTAGCCGCCAAAGTAAAACTAAATTTAAAAATATATACGAATGTACTACTGCACATTTTAAGTAATAATTTTTTTTTTTTTTTTTTCAATTTATTGTAAGGAATAATACCCCAATGACTTACCTCATCAGCTTATATTTAACAAATCAACAAGATGAAACTCTTTATTTGGTGCAAATAAAGAAAGATCAGGATTTTTATTTTCCATCGAGAGAAAGAGACAGTAAACGAACAACGCTCACGATGAAACGAGCGAAGCTTTTTGAAAAAAAAAACTAGAAAAAAGTAGGCCTAAGGCCCACCGTGAAAATGTTGTATGATGTATGTTTCATTATAAATGATTTTTTTGTTATATGTTTTTGCCAACTGTAACTAAATAATATTCATGTATTAAGCGTACTAACAACAGCAAACACTTTTACAACGAAAAGTTTCAAAATACTGAATATTTTTAGCTGTTTCTTGAGTTGTGATTTTTTAACACAGCCCTAACACCAATGTTTTCCTTTTTTATCCCGAAAATAGGAATATAGTTTTAGGTAAGCCGTTTGTATCAAGAAGTATAAATCGTTCGTAAGCTGCGGTCAGCCGTCCGGAGCACTAACATTGGTCCCCTTTGCGCCAATAGCAGCTAAAATAAAAAAGTGGGCACATACAACAAACTCACGCACCATCCATTTTTATAGATAGTGATACGTAAAATTTAGTCCAGGATACAAAATTCGTATCCTACATATAATTAATGAAGTATATACAATACAATTAAGTAAACAATTAAAAAAGTACATACTTGTAATAATATAATTATTATACATTTTATAAATAAAATATCTTTATGAAAAAAATCTATTTTTATAATTTGTCTTACTTATATAAAACTGAAGAATATTCAAATACATCAAAAATGCTATAATGAGAAAGAAAAAAAATTTATCTTACATTTGTACACTTCCACATGCTTAAAAAAAGATCTAGGTATAATGTCACAAATTATCCTGTACTATAATCTTGAATTCATAATAAGCTGTAGTTATACTTTATACAAGAAAAACATTGATAATAATCGATTATTCATTAATTTACATTCTGTCTTAAATGATCTAATATAATCGACTATTTTGTTTTTTTTTTTTATTTTTTTTTTTTTATTTTTTTTTTTTATTTGCCATGTAAACTTGAAATAAATAATTTTACCATACAATTATTTATTTACATGTTTTAAATATTATCATACATAATTAAAAAGTAATAATCCGAAATTAGACCAACGTTACATAATTCGATACAAGAATTTCCGGTCAGAATGAAGAAATTATGATATTTAAAATAGAAAAAAAATCGACAGATAAAAAGTTACTCGATTAATTAAAAACAACAAATTAAATAAATAACAACCTTTAAAAAATTAATAAACTACGGTACATAATAATCAAGAACTAAGAATTACACACCTGCTAAGCCAATTACATTCAATCGATATTATTAATAAAACGCAGAGAAACAGTGGAACTGTTAGTAAAATGCGTGCGATAGAGTGAGAGTATCCGCACGAGAGGAGCTGATATAGATCAAGTTAGGAAATGAGTCTACTGAACTATTTTCGCGTGGACGAATTTATTTTGTCATATTTTCATGACACACCTGCTGCTCCAATACACTATCCTTAATTTTTTTTTAACAACGTTGATAATTAAAAAAGAAACACCAAAGTAACAGGCGCTAAAAAAAAACAAGTATTAATAAATAGTCAGAGACAAATATAAATTTATGCCTGAAACGAAAAATAATTTCAAGAGAATTACACACAAAAAAAAAATTATATATATATATATAATTTATATAATTGTATAATTTATATGTATATATATATATATATATATATATATATATATAATTTATATAATTTAATGTATAATAATTTATATAATTGTATAATTTATATGTATATATATATATATATATATATATATAAACTCGAGTAGTAATTATTTATTTATACATTAATAATTTATTGATTTATGATAATTAATTTTTTGGCAGGTGAAAAGAACTAACCCTGACCTCGAACCCCAACCTCCGAATATCGCTATCAGTTCGCTACCAAGATTGACTTAATAATAAATAATAATAACGAGCATACAGGTAAATTTGAGATGAAGCTTTTTTAGCAGCAGGTTTCTATCACGTCCACTATTCTCAGAAAATCGGATGGGATGGGTGTCATTTTTAGCCAGGATGTGACAGCACATTACTGATCATGAATTTTATATCGAAATAATAATAATACTAAAAAAAAAAAAAAAAAAAAAAAAAATTATTTCACTTCAGGTAATAAAGAATCATAACAGAGAAAAAACTGATTTTTTTACAGAATATCTTATTCTAACCCTTGAATTATATGGCATGAATTAGTAGTATCCGACCGAAGCACATACCATTCAGTAAAGAAAGCACTGCACAAGTAATTGTAGCGTTTGATTCTGAGGGAGAAACAAATGGGCGCCCCCCCGTAATCAGCGGTAACATAATATGGTCAACTGCATCTTTTTACATCAAATAGAAGCTTTACATAACTGCTTTATAGCCCGTTCATAGGAATTCAAATTATTGTTATATAATTTCTAGCTAATAATTTGTAAAAATAATTTGCAAGAAAGCCTTTTAAAAAAGAAAATAACTTACCGGAAAATGACAAGTAAATAAATTACGATAATATGACGTGAAATCGAAAAACAAAGAAAAAATAAATACAAAAATCAGTTCTATTTAGATTTAGAAACTAAAGAAAAACATTTCCTTTTTTAACAAATCATACTAAGTTTACAAATGTAAAAAAAAAATAGAAAGTTAAATAACACAATAAAAGATGAAAAAAAAAAGAAAAGAAAACAAATTATGAAAAAACATTAATGATATAAAAAACAGAAAAAATAAATACCCATGTAAATTATAAAGTAAAAAAAAAAAAAAACAACAAAATGGTTAGAAGAAAAAGAACAGCAAACTGAGTAATGGAAATCTATACCGACATGCCTTACAAATAACAGTATAACTTAAAAAAAAAAAGATTTACTCTAGTATCAAATGTCTAAGACGATAAACGGAAATCTTATATCTATAACCTAGTTAACAGTAAAAACTATTGTCTGAATTACGTGTAACTGGATAGGTGGTTAGGTTTTGAACAAAAAGAAAAATATATATATATATATATATATACATGAAATTGTTCTAAACAGAAAACAAAGTTGCGGCTTACGATATCGAGGATACCAAATTCGAAAAAGATTAATAAATTTTTTCTATTATATTTGCGATGTTATAAGACTGGAAACGACATTTTTTTAAAGCTTTCAAAGGTACAGGCTACATCCGCATATATGTATTTTTTTTTTAACGAATAATATATCTTTTCCACAATATGTAATACTTGTTTTTTAATTTTATTTTTCTTGTATTTTAATTATAACTCACTAACATAATAGCATAATAGTTAAATGATATATAGTAATGTATCAAGACTCCCGTTTGGGAGTGGAATGAATCTTCGTAAAAAAACCAAAACTAAAAATAAAACGCACAAGAAAAACAATAAACGGTTGTATTTACTTCCTTGTACGAAGTAATGGAAGTATTGTTAATCGCGAAAAATTTCGGTTTTCAGATATAACTAAAATATCCATTATTCTTGAACCCATTTTGACTAGATTCGGCGTGAGGGTGTGCACGTACGTATGTATCTTGCATAACTCAAAAACGATTAATCGTAGAATGTTGAAATTTTGGATTTAGTACTGTTATAACATCTAGTTGTGCACCTTTCCTTCTGATTGCAATTGAATTGATCAAAAGTGTCCAAAAAAATCCAAAAATTTGGATTCTTTTATAACTCCAGTAATAAGCTC
Organism: Zanna intricata; assembly: GCA_010016005.3. Taxonomy (NCBI): domain Eukaryota; kingdom Metazoa; phylum Arthropoda; class Insecta; order Hemiptera; family Fulgoridae; genus Zanna; species Zanna intricata. Next base: position 10,046 of record JAAAKQ030502315.1, on the reverse strand, counting down.
TCATTGAGAGCTTTTCAACAATAAATGATACTTTTCTCATTGGTTCCAGAGTTATAGCCAAATAAAAAAGCATCTTAAAGAAAAGGATCACTGTTAAAAGAAAGTATGGGTGGTGCTACAGGACTATCAAATTAGACATAATCAATCCCGCCCTAAGCAATCCTGACCTTACCCTCTCCAGGCAATGGACATCGATTCCATACATAATCTAAAAAGAACTTACTGAAATTGATATTCACTCACTTACTGATAGTCAATCAGAGAAGACTAGCCAACAATGGACGTATTATGTCCTTTTACAACATATTCACTGAAACCATACAGTAAAACTTGAAACAACATAAATAATTTTAATATTGTTTGATTAAATTTCATTTATTATTTGTCTACTGATGATTATATTTGATGGGTTAGTTCAGATTCTCACAATTGAATATATAATTGTTCTTAAATCAGGTTTCGTTTTCAGTCTGTATTTCTTGACAAATTTCTGCGATACGTCGTATATAACCCACCGGGTTGGTCTAGCGGTTAACTCGACTTCGCATATCAGCTGATTTTGAAGTCGAAATATCTAAGGCTCAAATCCTAGTAAAGGCACTTAATTTTATACGGATTTGAACTCCAAATTGTGGATATTGATGTTCTTTGGTGGTTGGTTTCAATTAATCACAAATCTAAGGAATGGTCGACCTGGAATTGCACAAGCTACACGTCAGGTAGATTCATACATATCATCCTCATTCATCCTCTGAAGTAATACTTTAAGGTGGCTCCTGAGGTTAAACAGAAAAAAAAAGGCAAGTCGAATATGTTTTAATCTCTGGAACAACAATTAAGTATAACTTAAGAGGGATGAGATGAATGAATTGTAGCGTGTGTGAAAATTGCCATGCCTGACTGGGACATGGCATTTTCACACACGCTACAATTCATTCATCTCATCCCTCTGAAGTTATACTCAATTGTGGTTCCGGAGGTTAAAAAAAAAAAAAGGTCGAATATGATCTGTGTAACGTATATTCACAAGATAGATGAGTATGTTCAAAATAAGATAAGCTCTCATGAAAAAAGTGTTAAAAATAGAAGTTTTTTTGGGGGGGGGGAAGAGCAAACAAAGGCTTCCATGTTATCATTACCAGAAAAAGCATAATACAATATTACAAAATAAAACATATTTAAATAATTATTAAATAGTTGAATACAGATACATGGTCTTTACAAACAACAAGATATTCAATAACATCATCGTAGTAGTACTTAGAATATCTTGGATGTCAGCTCCTAATTTAGACGCATAACACAAACAGTCCACAAGGATATGGTGTATCGTTAGTTGGCAGTCGCAGCAAACACAAACGGATGCATCGGTTCGATTCATTAGGAATCCATGTATAAGATTAGAGTATGCCTATTCGTAATCGGCAAATAATAACCTCCTTTCTATGGTTATTCTGGATTGAAGAGCTCCGCAGCAGCTCAGTAACCTTGATGTATCAGACTTTATTATCTATTGTACTAGTCCAGCCTCCTTTCCGCCTTCTTCGAAAAATGGGTTTAAGAGAATTCATAAAATCAGTAGAAGGAACACAAGTGATGAAAGATGGTTGGTCATATGCGTTTTTAGCAGCGGAATACGCACGTTCATTACCCGGGATTCCCACATGGGTAAGGACCAGCAGAAACTCACTTGTGTGTTGCGACGGTTCAACTCTGCGATTGCATTATGAATTTCGGTGACGATAGGATGTTTAGAATACAAGTCTTCTAAAGCTTGAAGTGTACTACAAAAATCGCTACATATAAGGATATGACGATGTTTGACCTAATGATATTCAAAGCTTTATTGATGGCGTGCAGTTCACCATTGTAGACACTTGTAATCCCAGGTAGCCCAAATACATAGGTTCTGTCATTTACAACAAAAGCACATCCAACGGTATCATTGTGTTTCGACCCATCTGTGTAAACTAATAAGTCTGGGTTTTGTGTTGGATAGAAATTGGTAAAACGTTGAAAGGCAAGAGAAGTTTTTTATTTTTTATCATATATGGTGAAGTCATAATTAAAATTTATGGGGCCGAGACTTTATGGATGATATGAACAGAGATAGGTTGGTAAAATAAAAGGTGTGTCAATATTAGAAGGTACAGTAAACGCCAGGCACGAACGTTGATGGGATGGTTTTCATACCGTTTTTCATGATGATTTGCGAAAATTACTTAAAACCGTGCGATTTGGTTGGCCGTTAAGAAAAGTAAAGAATAAAAGTGCAAAAAAAAAATACAATATAAAGAAAGAATACAATACAATTCATCGTTAATATCTGACATTTTTAGAAAAAAACCAATAACGGAAATTTATGATCCGTACAGCAATAATAATGAACAAACTTTAAAAATCTGTCAAACGATTTATTTTTGAAAAATATCCGTTTATTTGATTAAATGTCCTTCCTCGCACTAAAAGGAAAGAACTTAATTCAACTGTAACTATTTTCTTTTGCTCCTAATCTCATAAACGGAATCAGCTAATTATCATTCTTACGTACTTTTTAATGGCATAATTATCTCTATGTTCTGGAGGTAATCTCCACTTAAAAATCAGAAATTGTAATAAATAAACTAAGGAAATTTAACCTCGGTTCTATAGTTCTTATACAGATTTTATCGGCACTTCAAAAGTAGATTAAATAAATGTAACTTTGATTTTTCCGAGTAAGGATTTTTTGCAATAATTTAATCTAAAAAAAATTTTTTTTAAAAATACGATTTACATATTCACACATATTTTTTGAAGGGTGAAGCAGAAAAGGTAATAAAAGGGGGTTCAAAGATACATATATATCGCGATCACAGACCCCAATTCACATGAGAAACTAGGTTGGACGGTTGTCCACGTGCCAAGAGGTGTGGAAAAGCAACACGAGCAAGGTTACCGTGAGACCAGCTAAACTTTTCCTCGGGAAAATAATTTACCACCCTTGTTATGTGATGGGAGCCGAACTGCTATTCCCACCAACTAAGAACTATACTAATAAATGAACGAACCGACCGGCAAACCCCTCTTTTATAATTGATTCCTTTAAACTATTGACCTGCCGCCCGCTAGTAATAATTTTAAAATCTGACCTTATATTTTAAACGGCCACCGCCATCCCTTAACAAACTCTAAACCCTTATTAATATTTATTTTTTATTGTACTAATAAAACATTAAAAAGAAAGATAATAACAAACTGATTTATTGATAACCCAATAAAAAATAATTTTCGTAAAGGATCTAATATGAAGAAATGAAATGATTAAACCATGAAGCATTCAATTCTTTAAAAAGGATAATTAAAGCCCCGACAAATTTTTTCCTTCACGATTCCGGTTTATAAAACAAGAACAGAACTTAAGTGGCCCAAATAAAATAAAAGTTTTTATGGAAGAAAAACCGAATTAATGATTTCTAATAATTGATAAGCCTTTTTATAACTGAAAGAAAAATCATATCTTTACAATAATTTTTTTATTATTATCAATGGACAAATCGCGCTAATCCACCGATCTTTATAAATTACTGTTTTCAGTCTTTCATTCGGAAAGTTCTAGATTCGAATCCCAGATAGAGTTGCATTTTTAATACGGTCAAATTTTGCAATATCATATTTTCACGTATAAGATATAAACCTTAAGCAACTTAAGAAAATTTTAGAAATAAATATTTATTTATAGATAAAACATTTATTTATAGAATAAATATTTATTCGTGTCTTTATTTTTAAAAATAGAGACGAGAATATAGTAATTGTTTAAGATATCATGTAACAAGAAGTTTATTAATTTTTCATTATTTTGTTTTTTTTTTAACACATGAAAGACTGGTAACTTAAATTCATTAAAATCAATAATATTTTGATAAAAATACATGTTATGTTAAACTGCAAAAAATATATGGATAACTACAGAAATAATTTACAAATTTAAACCGCTTTTAACATACAACTCTATACTAACAACTAAAAGCTGTTTTTCAGAATTCAATATACAAAAAAGGAAACTAAATTTTTCTAACTTATATTAATTTCCGTTTTACTTAAAAAAGATTTTATGTTTTAATATACATCAAATGTATGCACATACGCGCGAGAGGGAGGAAATAGAATCTACGAAACATAGCTTATATGTAGCCACACGTTAATTCTAATTTATAATATTTTTAAATATATTTGCTCAGATTTGAAGATTTATACTACATATCTTATTTAAAAAGAAGATTTATTCACGACATGAAGTGGGAAACAACATGAATACACGACGATTTGATATTGATAATTTTGGATTTGTCATGACGAAATAATAACATATTTAAATGAATTTATAATAAAAAATTGAACAATTAACATATTAATGTTGTTATCAAAAACTGTAATAGTTGATTTTAAAAAATTATTCTACAGTATATAAGTATACATACGTAAATAAAAAACAAATAATAAAATCTAGAGGGGTGGCACAGCACGTGACTCAAAAAGGCGGTTTATAGTCGGGAGTTAGTTCACACGGTACTATGAAGAGTATCACACGAGAAATATCGGTTCTCACGAAACTTTTCCTGGGAATGAGAACCGATCGACTAGTAAGCGTAGAGATATAATAACGATCAACAGTTTTGTATTCGGACCGACTGGTTGTTACAAGGGATAAGATGAAAATAATGGGCGGTGGATACGGCTACCATATATTTGCTTCGGACAATTATACTAACAACCCCCGTCTTTTTATTTTTCTTCAGCTCTTACTCGAACACCCCTGTATGCATATACGCATGCAGACATACAAACGCACACAGATATGGTGGTGAGATAGGAAGGGGCCAGTAGATCTCAACGTACTGATTGATTCGTGAATAAATCAGTCATGACCTAATAGATTTTTTTTTCACACACCCCCAAAAACGAAAAAAATAATATCCACGTAGGTTTAATAATTTTTTTCATTTATTTATCTTACACTGCTGAAATCGTTTTTTAAATGATTTTGTATATTCAAAGAAACTTCCTATTTTTTTTCATAACTGGAAAACAGCCATATGAACTGCCAGTTAGAACATAAAAGAAATACACATACAAGTAGAAATGAAATATATATCTAGGCATCACGCAAAATCGACCTAACAAATTTTAAAGAAACTAATTGAAATCATTATTATATTTAAAAAAAAAAAGAACGGAAACACGCCTCCTTTAGATGAAATTCTGAATTTTACTACTTAATAACACTTAAAAAAAAGGAATAAAGAAAGAAATAGTTATACAAAAATTTCCTATAGATTTTGATGAAAACTTTTTTTAAATTTTTGAACAAGCAATGCCGAGGATCTTATCAGAGATCAACGGAAGCTAACCGTGAACCGGATTGGTTACTTCATAAATTTAATAATTCACTAATTTGTAAGGTTAGTAAATCCCCTAAAAATAAAATTTAGAGTAAAATTGTAGTGGAAAGAAATAAACACAATCAGAAAAATCTGGAATACATTAACAATTTTTTTTTTTAGAAATAGGGGTTCCATTCTCCAATGACGAAAACAAGTTTATTTTTTTATTCACAGAGATCAATTTAGAGAGAAATAAGAATTAAAGGAAATAAAATGCGAAATTTCAAGGGAATTTTTTTGTTTGTTTTTCTCTAGATTTCCTTAAACGGGTAAGGGTAATAAATACGAATATGCATATAATAGAAACGTCTAATAATTTAAGGAGAATATATTAATTTATAAACAAGATTAGAAAGCACTATTTTCAGATACTAATAAATCTTAAGCTTGAAAAACATTTTTCGGAAATTAATTAAATATATAAATACAGTACAAAATAATATTTCCCAGTAAATGAAAAAACCTTAACAAAAAAATAGGGTTTTAAAAAAACAAGAAAACTACTAACGATATAATTAAAACCTTTTAAAAAGATAAATAAATGAATCTTACTTAATTTTAATAAATTATTTCGATAAATGAAATTAATAAATTTATTAATAACTGTAAATTTTTTTATAAACAATAAATTCAATTTTTATTAATTTTAACAATGCAGATACATGTAAAATAAAGATAACGATATCATGTGTTTTTGAGACATTATATTTAATGCATCTATGTATTCATGTCAGGGTTTCTTTTCTAATTTAATTGAAATTAAAAACTTTGATAGACTACTCATTTAAAAAAAAACAAATAAAAATGTTATAAAAAAAAAAGAAAAGATTTATTAAATAAATCCTTTGATATATAAATAACTAATAATTAATGAATATGTAGCGTAAAGGTAATGACTGCAACTATTCGTTATTATTATATCCGAAAACAGTTAATCTTAAAAAAAAACAATCTGATGTTGACACCACGACTTCTTTCTACGCCCATTAAATTACATATATACATTTTAAAAAAATGAAAGTACATCAAATTTTATTTCATTAATAACTTTAAAATCAGAGGTTAATAATTATTAATAAATTGTGGTGTGAGTGGTAGCGTCTCAGCCTTTTATCTGGAGGTCCCGGATTCGAATCCCGGTCAGACATGGCACATTTTTCACAGGCGCTAAAATTCATTCATCTTATCCTCTGAAGATATAACTTACGGTAGTTCCGGAGGTTAAAAAAAAAAAAAAATCTATTTAAATTAAAAAAGAAAGTTGAAAAAAAGAAAGGAGATGAAGTCTGATATAAACCGATGTGCCTTCCCTTTGTACGATCTAAATATTTCATTAATTAAAATTTTATTGGGCTATATCTCTGGAACCAATGAAAACAAACACCACTTACGATATACTGTTGAAAAACTCTCAATGAGGGAGTTATTACTGCAGCTAAGAAGTCCAAAATACAATTTTTTTTGATTTTGTTTTTTTTTTTTGGGACACTTTTCGTCCAGTCGATTGTAATCAAAAGGGGAAGTGCTTAACTAGATGTTACAACAGTTCTATATCCAAAATTTCAACATTCTACGGCTAATACTAAAAAAACTATTAGCCGTAGGATGTTGAAATTTTAGATTTAGGATTTGCAGTGATCAGCCCTCATTGAGAGCTTTCCTACGACATGTCATTAAAGATATTTATTTTCATTGGTTACAGAGTTATAGCCAAATAAATTTAAATTAATGAAACATTTGGATCTTAAATGGAGAAGACACATCGGTTCGAATCAGACTTCATCTCCTTTTTTTTTTTTTTAATTTAAATATATTGATTTATTAATAATTATTAACCTCAGATAGTAAAAAAAAAAAAAAGTAAGATAAATAAAAACAATAAAAAGAAATACAAAAATATCAGAAGTTATTAGTGAAATAAAAAAAATTTATAGCTTTTCATTAAAAAAAAAAAAAAAATCTGTATATGTAATTAAATAAGGATACAAGGAAGTCACGTGATGTCCATATCAGATTTTTTTTTTACGAATTGGTAGAATATTTTGCTATACTTTCACATTTATTTTTAAAACAATTATATAATTTCTATATTAATAATTGTTCTAGTATCGAAAATATTTTTCTTTCTTAACAAACAATTTAAATTTTGATTTACTCGAGAAATCTACACAAAAAAAAAATCAAATCTATACTTTAAAAACTTTAACTATCATTTGCAATTCAACGGACTTTGCATACTAACGTATAAAAATATATTTAGCATAATGAAAAGAAAAAAAAAGATAATGGGAAACCAATCCACATTTTACTTCCGTTTAGAAAGCCTGAAATAGAATTATTATTATACTACTTAAAGAACGTCAATTCTGGGCATGATTTTGTCTCGTTTAAGGTTGTCTACAATCGTTTGGATTATAGTAACAGGCAAACATTAAATATAGACAATTTCACTTGTAGAAAAATAAACGACATTAATTTTATTTTCATTGAGATTTTCCACGCTTCTTCAAATAACGTTTGATTGTTTTTTGTTATACAAGAGCTTATCCTACACCAATTTTTCAACCCAAAAATCTTACTTCCTTGCCAGAAATAAACATATACTGAAGTATTACAGGAAAAGGATATCGTAAAAAAAAAAAAAAATTAGATAGTAAAACACAATCAGAATATTACACTAGTGATACTATACAAAAAAATTATATATCTGAATAAAATAATTACTGTTTCATTAAATCATTTATTTTACGTCTTTTGAATTTAAATTATCTAATTCAAAGCTATAAAATGATTAAACAAAGTATAAAAAATATTCAAAGGAGTACGTACGATAAACACAATTCCAACAAATATAATAACTGCATAAAACCATCAATATAACAGTTATTATGTTATTACAGACAATATCTTCGTCAAATACATCACAGGATGTATGAAGCCTACATGTAATATATTAATACTAGTTTAAATATACTAAGTTCAACACCCCTATTTTAATTAACCGGAGTCATCGACATAAGTAAAAAGTCATATGATGAAAATAATACTCGGAAGAGCATTGTAGATAGATGATATATCGAGCAGATTAATCTACTACTTAAAAAAGAAAACAATAATAATAATAATGATGACAAGTTTAGAATAGACGTTCTTATAAAAAATTGAAACTAGATTGTAATTTTAGAAATAAAATATTCTACGTGATATAATGGCATTTAATGTACATTTATAAATCAATCGGGATTGTTAAAGTAAATCAATCGATCTCCTTAATTTGGATTTCTTTGTTCAAGCATCGCGCAAAAAACCGTTTAAATAATTTCAACGAAATGTTGCTAGATGAATTCAAGACACAAGCCAAAAACAAGATTTATATTATTGATTTTCAATATTTATTTATTATAATAGGGCGAGGGACAATCTCTTAAATTGAATTCAACAATGTCTTATGCATTGACGAATGTTCTTATGAAGTTTCAGTGCAAAAACTAAGTACTGTCCAGATCTTTATTTTTAAGTGCCAGAACTTTGCCAACTATTTAGAAAAAATGTCTACTCAAAAGATATCCCTTAAAAAATGAGTTAGCACAACCACCATGTCTTAAATTAAAGAATGAATTCTTTAATTAAAGACAATTAAAGAATGAATTCTTTAATTTAAGAAAATTAAAAAATTTTAATTTAAGATATTTTTACAATCTCTAAGATCGTTGAAAAACACTTCGTACAACATAAATTACACATTTTTTATGTTTTACTGAGCACAGCTCGGTTTTATAAAAAAAAAAAAAACAGACTATAAATTAAGTTGTATTTTTCAATTGATCAATAATTAACTTTTACGGTCAACTTCTGCAAAGCCAATACAAGTACGTGTTATGTACAAATATGTGTTATGTATTGATATTTACAATGAAGAACAAGCAAGAAGAAAATATTACGCGGATGTATACACAATCTTTAGCAATACCATGTACTTATGGATATATTTGAAGAGATAAGAAAGTCTATCTTTGACCGGCAAGTGCCTCATTCTAAGACTTCTAGCAACCTCATCGTAAATCAACTGATTTCGAAATCGAGAGTTCTAAGGCTCAAATCCTAGTAAAGACCATATTTATTCTATTTATTAAAGACTATATAGTATTTTTATACGGATTTGAATACTAAATCGTGGATACTGAAGTTTTCTGGTGGTTGGGTTTCAATTAACCACACATCTAAGGAACGTCGACCTGAAACTATACAAGACAATATTTACATTCACACATTACATCCTTATTCATCCTTTTTTTTTTTTTTTTTTCTTTCTCCCCCCCGGGTCGGACCTCCAATTAAGTATTGCTCAACCCGGGGAAGGCTGCGTATTCTGGTGGGATGCCAGAACAGCGGAAAAGGAATTTTCTAGGTATGACTCTATTAACACAACTATGAGATAAACTTCTTAGGGCCGGGCATTCATCATTCATTCTCTCTTTTTTACTGACATTTTTTTTTTTTTACTGACATTACATGGAATTCTTCCTTCTTCTGAATCATCACTAATTGTGGTTAGTGCACTTAGTTTTCACTCAGCTTGCAAGGAGTGAGGGCTTATGGAGTCTCCGTCCGATCATCGGC
>JAAAKQ030502304.1:0-20349 GCA_010016005.3 Zanna intricata | reverse complement strand
CATTCACATCATCCTCATTCATCCTCTGAAGTAATACCTTACGGTAGTTCCGGAGGCTAAACAGATAAAGAGAGAGCTAATGAAACAACATAAAAAATTTCTTGAAGTCAATGAAAACTAAATATTAAAGAGAAAAGAAAAAAAAAAAATATATATATATATATATTGAAAATATTATATACATATATATATTCAAATATATATATAATTCACTTAATCCACCCAAGTATAATTATATAATTTTTCATGAAAGTACTTGTGCAGAATCCTACATCGTCAGTTGTGAGATTACATCATCTGTTATAAAATTACATATTAAACATAAAATTAGAGGATTAAAAGATTAAAACTGCAATTTAAATATAAAAGAATATATGAAGTCATTAAATAAAACAGAAACAAACATTTAGTAACATGTATATGGCTCTCTCTCTCTCTTTCTTTTTCTGTTTAGCCTCCAGAACTATCGTAAGTATTAACTTCAGAGAATGAATGAGGATGATATGTCTGAATGTGAATGAAGTGTAGTCTTGTACTATCTCAGGTCGACCATTCCTGAGAGGTGTGGTTAATTAACCATACTTCTCGCTTGCTATGTTTAGGTGGTTTATGTAATATTAAATTTTATTTACACAGTGGCCAAAATATTAATGAATTATTTGAGTAGTAAAAAAAATATAAATACATACAAACTTTTTATAGAAAAACTACAATAGGTTTCCAGTAACCAATCTTTTAAATTACAAAGCTTAAACAAAGCTTTTAAATTATATTCATAGCATCGGCATGATAATCCAAGGCAAGATGTATTTCTTTTTTCCAATAGAAACTACACTTTAGAGGGTCTATATTGAGAATAGTTATGAGATTAAAAGCTTTATGTGAAACTAAATTGCCATACATTAAAAATAAAACTATGCTTCACATATGATACAATTTTATTACAAATGATAGCTATTGATTATATGGCAATTATAATAATTTTATTTGTAACTGTCCACCACTCCTAATTTTATTTTCATGAAGCAACATAACTGCAAAGGATGAAGTATACCATATGTGTTCACATTTAAGTAAATTTAATTTAAATGTACATTAATAAAAGAAAAAAAGACTGCTTTAAATTTTTATAAGAATTTTCGTCTTCAAATGAGATTCATCACATTCTCCAATTCAAAAATATATACATAAGAAAATCTGAATGAAGGTATGGCTAAATGCAGTGATGCATGCCAGAATGTTTTAAATGTTTCTAAAAAAAAAAGTTAATACATTTTCAAAAAGTGATTCAGAAAAACTTTTCAGAGCTTTCCTTCATCCTTCTCTTGGTGCACTATTTTTTATTGGACCCAATTTTAGTGATTATTCAACCCCATTAAGATACTGTTAACTGTTTTTGAGTTTGTACACTTAATGTTAAGTTTTATTAAAAATATTTAGTTTGTAAAGTTTTTATTGTTTAAATGAATTAAGTTTATGGTTTCTTGTATAGTGTGTATAAATCCTTCATTATGACAAATCGAGTGTAAAAATCCTTCATTATGATTAACATATTTATATACAAGTCCTAGTTCTATAAAAATTAATTTGAAAATTCTGATTCTATTTTTGTATGGCGTGCAAGTGGTTTTTCTGACAACTTTGACTGAAAAGTGGATGTTGTATGCTGAAATAATAGAGCTTAATTTTATTATTTTCATGTTATGTTTAGAAACAAATTCTATCAGTCATATTTGTAGGCTTTTTTGAAAGCAGCAGAATAATCTTTTTCCTTTAAATGCTGGCAACTTTAGATGAATGTTGTTGGTTGATATGTACGATTTGGATATCAGTCATTTTGGATATTTTTTTTTATTTCGAGTGCACTTTGATATCTACCTTTGGATCTGATGAGGTCTAAGAACTGAATGATGTTTTTGGCTTATACCCTCCAGTGAAATAAAATTTGGCATGCAATTTGCTGAGTATAAAGACTATGTTATCTTTATATAAAAATTTGATGCTCTATCATAGCCAATGTAATATTTAGTTCTTTGTTTTGTTTTTTTTTTTTTTAATAATTTAATTATGTTATCTATAAAACTAAATATAAATTGTCCTACCGACACATCAACTATAGAATGCAAATATTTCAAATATAACAGATAGCAGAAAATCATCTCAACATACAGGAGAGAGGTTCAAAATTTACTCATACTAAATTTTTAAAAATCCTATCCTGTAAAAAAGTACACAGATCTGTATTTGTACTTCAAAAAGGATTGTCATCAGCAAACAATAAAGGGCTGAATAAAATCTACAAAAGGATTTTCTAAATGAAAATCCCTTCAAGAAAAACTTGCTTATTCAATAGTAAATATTTCTTTACTTTCTCTTAAAGAAACTATTTAATCAGTATTTATCTATCAGTAAAGCATACACATTTAACAAGTTAATTTTTTTCTACTCTGATGAAAATTCATATTTTCTAGGTAGTATGAAGTTGGTTTGAGACATTATTTCATAATTTGTATTTGTTTCACATGCTTTTTTTTTTTTTTTTTTTTTAATTTCTTTTATCTGAAAGAAGTAAATTTATTTTGAAGGCACATAATAAGGAAATAAATTTTTTTGCTGTAAAAAAAAAAACTACATTGGCCAAAAGAAGTGATAGTTATTAAAAGCAATAATGGGAGGGATGATAATTTGTACAATGTCTGATTGCTTTCATTAATTATATATTTAACTATACAGTAATTTGATATCTACTGCTTTTTTGCAAGCATAAATGAATTGTAAATTACAGATAGAAATGGAATGCATTCATTTTCAAATTAGTTTCAGACTTGCTTGTTTGTGTTTATTCAATAAGACCAAATACTGTGGTTCTTTCATCAAAGTACAGCTTCATTTTAAACCCACTTTTTACATTATCTGAAAGGAATAAATCTGTGTCTTCTAAAAATATACTGACTACTTTCTTAAAAGATGGTAAATTCCAATTTTAATTTTGGTATTCTGTGCATTAAAAAATATCTAATTGACACAAAATTAAATGCTGTTATATTACATAACAGTGCAAGATCTTGGTTACAACAACAAATATCTTTATCTTTTATAAATTATAAGTTACATCAATTGTCATTAAATGTGTATTACTAGGAGTTATTATTCTGATGACAGATAATCCTCTTTCACCAACTATTTCTTTTTCCTTGTACTTTATCCCTTCCTCTCCAACATCAGTTGTTTGGATTCAGGTCTGACCCTGTTAGATATTACACACTGCAGATGCCAGGATTTAGTGTCAGTGCATCCTTTATCATCTGATAGGGGAACAAAAAAGCTGGCTGTGAACAGACTAGGACTCTGATTTCCCTCTGTGGTTATATAACAAGCCCATTGGCTTAAGTGGGTAGGAGGTAAAGTTGAGCCTCCTGATCTTCGTACCCAATACTAACTAAACACATGAATTTACAGCAGTAAACAGATATTATATTGTATAGATATTATATTATATTTTTTCAAAGTTATTAATTAATTAAAGTTCAATTACATCTTATAGCACAAACATCAACCTTTGGGTTAATTTATTTTAAAGTAAAGATGTTAAGTTGTACTGATACAGAATGTCACATTATTCTAACAGTTCATTTGAAATCAAACTTAATTGTGAGTTTCAAATCAGATGCTCTAACATGTAACCTGCAACAAAACCAGTGTATTCCTGTCCCCAATATGGTTGGATTATTAAAAAAAAATTAAAACATGAACATCAGAAATATCTAATAAAATAATAAGAAACTGAATAGTGAATGAAAAAAAATAAATGCATATGACACAACTATATATGTTCGTAGCAATTTTCAAACTCCAACATTATTATTCATTTCTTGAGTGAATCAGTCAGTTTTATAAACATAAAGAAAATACACCTGTTAACATATTGTAATTTTATTTTATTTACTGCAGCAATGCACATTGATTTTATTGATTTACCATCACAGAACATAATCTAAATTAATAGAAAAAGAAGCATTTGTAAATGAAGTAGTAATTTTATAATGGATTGGAACATAAGTTGAAATTGTGTTTAGTTTTAGGTCTGTCATAATATATACAAATATTAGATTAAATTTTTTTTTTTTTTTACAAATACATAACGTACATTTAATTTTTAATAATTGAGGGGCTAAAACATATCAATGGTAATCTATTTATTAATTAGATTTCTGTACTCATATGCACTTAATGCAACTTGTATCAATAATAGTCATCAGGTATTACCTAAAATAACAAGTGCTCAATTCAGCCTAACATTGCTGTCTCAATTATATATACCATTATGTAACAAAGCCACACACTATTAGTATGAATTGGCATATGCAATTAGTCTTCACAATACCTTTATGGTTTAAAGGAAAATAGACTAAATAAAAATGTCAAAGTAACTTTAAAAACCATGCTAAAAAATAATGAAATAATACTGAATTAATCTTTCTTTAAATTCTGATTTTTAAAGATCATCATAAACTAACAACAAGAACCACTAACTATTTATTATACATTAATTTGACGATGACTTCAAAAAATAAACAATTTAAAAATAATTATATGATATCACCTTTTATTATTTTATTTCAAAGAGTGTATTGTTAAAGTGAATAAAAGAACACCTCCTGACCCACAGGGCAGATAAAAAAATCTTCTAAGTAAAGTTTTCTTAATAACTTTGACAATAAAAACGAAATCAGAATGACTTCAGGTTCTACATCATTATTTAATTCTAAAAGACTAAAAATCCAATCCAAAGTAAATTATCTTATAAATATCCTCAGCTAATCTACTTGACTATAAATATAACTTCAAAAACTTTGTATCTTAAATTATCTGGAAAAAATATAGTACTAGAAAATGAATTTCCTCAGTAAAATAAAAAAGGATCATCATAATCAATGCATGTGATCATTAGAAAAAACTCAAAAATTGACATAAAAAACAAGAACATGTAGGTTGTGGTTTTTTTTTGGTAGTTGTTAAAGACCAAGATGTTGTGGATCAAGGTAATATTCAGCAGTTTGTCCATGATAATGGAGCACTTCTGTTATTCCGTTACAATGCGTATAGTACTGTTTTTGTTATTTAATCTAAACAATGTCTTTGCTAATTTTCTTTTACATAATATTTTCACTGCAAATTATGTAGTTTTTCCTTAAGCTTATAATAACTTATATTAGGCAACTGATGTTTTTGCCAAAGAAAAAATCCCTAAATGTTCCGAATTAGAAATTTACTTTTTGAGAATAGGACTTATAAGTACCACCAAAAATGTTGAAGGTGCAAGAATGATGAAAAACAAAGGTACTTACGTATTAACGTCACCGCAGCTACCTAACATCGACTAATTAACAGAAAATTTTTTTATTCTTTAAAGGTATATTTACTGTTAATTAGTCGAGATTAGCAAGCGTAAGTTAAGTTTGGTTGATTATATTATATTGGTATCTGTAATTATAAGCTATAATGCATATATTTTTAATATGTGAAATATGTTAATATGGCAGCGGTGGCGTTAATGTGTAAGTATCAAAAGAAAACTTACAGAGACTGAAATAATATTCAATAAGACCTGAAAACGTGTTTAGTTTTCAGTAAAAAAATATAAAACTGTACTGTACTGTAATAAAACTGTACTGTAATAAACAGTAAAAAAATAACCAATAAACCAATTTTATAAAAGAAAGGCTAATGATAATTTAAAATCAGACAGTAAACATAAATCTGAGAGAATGGGTAATGTCTTAAAATTATACATTCCAATTTACAACTGACTACAGAAAAACTTTGAGAACAACCAATAATATTAAAAAGGAACATGTTTTATTAGTTAATCGTAGAGTAAAATAACCCACTGACAACATTATACTCAACAAATTTCAAGTGAAGTCATGATGTAAGTTATGTTACTGTCCCAATTCTACATCAGATATGACAAAAACAAAGTAACATTATTTATTGACGTGAATATATAACTAAAAACTATAAGGTTCTTGAACTAAGAAGTTAAATTGCAAGGTCATGTATATCAGTTTAATTCAATGAATCAACATTCTTGAACTCAAAACCTCAAATATTTACCTTTAGAAAAATAAATGTTCATATAGATTCCAATACATTTTTAAATTAGTTTACAATATAATTCACAATGCCCTTCACTGAATCTAAAATTAAAAATTGAAATTCTGAATAAAAATTAAAACGACAATGCTAACAAATACAAAAACTCTATGATTCACTATAATCCAAATGAAATATAAAATAATACTGACAATAGATTACAATTCATTAATTAATATTATAGTGGTACTAAGATTTACAAGAAAAGTTTTAGTTTTAACTTATAATTATCCCACAGTAGAAGTAGTTTTAAATTTTATATAAAGTGAACACTACATTCATACAATAGCTTCATTTATTTGTAACGTAATCGGCAATTTTATCATTATACATAACCTAACTGGACATTCTAACCTTACTAAAATAAATTGTTCTAGAACTTTAAGGAAATTAACAAAAAATTCAATTAATAATTTATAAAATTATAAATTGGGTTACAAAATTATATACCCAGATAATTATCTAAGTAAACTGTTGAAGACATAACTAGGTAAGATAGTATTGTCATAAATAAATTAACAAGTCGATCTTAATCGCCAAGCCAGGAATCTCAAGCAATAAACATCTACAGCGAAGACTAAACGTGTATTCTATTTTAAGTGGACCGATTATGCAATTTGGCAACGCTGACAGGAAATTAAAATGTTAAAAGTACAAATTATAAATATTTAACGTCAATAATAAGACATTTTCACTCACCATGTGTGGGAACTTAATAAAGCTTGGGCGTGTAAACTTAAATTAGTTAATCAACACCATAAATTCATGTTTCTTTTCAGAATAATTTATTTCACATTTAAATTATACCTCAAAGTGTAATACAACACATTATATCACAATCATTTCGCGTCAATCTCCAACCGTTTCATTCATTATTTTTTCCATCACCTTACACTGTCACCGTTCGCGATTGCGCTTTTGTTCGTCGGCAGTATGATCGTTATAAATATACTTTTACGCCATCTTTTGCTAGTAACTTCAGTTATTGATATGAAAGGTTGCATTGTGTCACCATCTCTTACTCAATAACTTAACTAGTAAATCCACCGGCTATTCAGAGTCTGATAGTCAATTTTCAACATCGTTACATAATGTTTACTTTTTCATGAAGTGTAAATACTACTTTTATTCTAGACTAATTAAAACACGTTGTATATTATATTAAAATATTAAAACAAATAAATCGAACTATATTCAAATAATTTTTATTGAAAGTAAATAAAAAATTTCTTTATTTTTTTGTTTTTCTTATGACCATCTTTTTATATTTATTACATTTATATTTAAGTATCAAGGATGACTAAATTAAATAGTAAATTAAGAAAAATAAATATATGACATTAAAATGTAGAATAATGCACATAAGATGCAGAATCTTGCTGCATAAGTAAATTACACAGGAAAAAGGTATTATTTTTTGTAATTACCTTGACTAGTGGTGTAGTACTCCCATTTACTTTACCATTATCATGTACTGACATATTCAAAAATAAACTGGATTATAATCAGTTGTTTTATCATATTTAGTGGTAACAAACACAAAGAAAAATATTCACTTTACAAAAAAACTTACCTTGTCTGGTACTTACACACAGCTCTTTTAATAGCTCAATAAAAAATAAAATTTTTCCTAACCAATTCTTCAAAGATTATCTTAACATTTTCCTCTCAAAAAAAAAAAAAACTAGGATGAACTATAGACAATAGAAGTTTAGCTGTAACCAAATGACCAACTCTTAGAAAAATCTCAAAACAAGTCTCTTAGAAAAAGAGACAAACAATAATAACAAATTTGATATGCTTACATTAACAACTACAATTAAAACTGCCCACAAATTAAAAAAAAGCAAGCTACAACATTGAGGAAAAACTATTAACAGAACAAAATATATATTTTCATGTGAAACTTATGTAAAAATTCAAGCAAACTTAGCCTGCTTAGAGTCTAATAGCATGGCTGCTCAAATATTATAATCAGTTTGAGCAATCAGGAATCAACTTTACAATATACAAAGAACACATCATTTCATCTTCATGAACCAACTCATTGAAATAAGTACTTACCCAGAACATCAATGATAACATGAATTTTTCAAGTTAAAAATGAAGAATGGAAATGAAATATGAAAAAAAAATAAAATGGAAAAAGTTTAAATTGGGTGTACACTTTTTTTTTCTTCACCCCGGGCCGGACCCACATTGAAGCATTACACAGCTCGGGGGTTGTTATCCACTCTAATGGGCCTCTTCGTCCATTGGCAATGCATTCGGCACGACAGGTTAGCCCACCTTTTCTTCTGCCTGCCTCAAATCCCGAGAACAAGAGATCAGAGCCAACAAAGTCAACCCTAGACCCCACCTAAGAGGCCAGGACTCGGTCTTTATGCCTTTGCCTCTACGATATTGTCTATCGTCAAGGTACAGGTGACCTTCTCACAGTCTCAGCGGGCAATTTCCCACATCTGATAGGTGAACACGACATGTTCTGGGGTGTCTAGTTCACCGCAAAATAGGCAGGTGAGATCCTCTGTCCTTCTTCTGGCATGCAAGTAGGCTCGAAACATGCTGTGGCCAGTTAGAAACTGGGTCAACCAGTATGTCACTCACCAAAGGTGCAGTTGACCCTTGGCTCGACCTGTCGGATCAGCCGATGAGTCCAACAGCCCGTCGAGGAGTGCTCCCAGCGGTTCTGCACTAAGTGAATAACCATTTCTTCATCATGCGCTTGTCCAGCCCCTGGATGATTCCGATTTGATGCCTCGCCAGTTGTTGCATTGGTGGAATGCCCACTATAATCAGAGCTGCCTCTGTTGATACCGAAGAATACGCTGAAATGACCCTGAATGCTAGCCGACGCTGAACGCCTTTCAACAACCGCTGGTTCCGTTCAACCTCCAACGCCTTTGACCATGCCGCAACACTGTACAACATCGTAGAATTGGCCACGTGGCTATACAATTTTCGTTTAGAAGAAAAAGCTTGATTTAAAGAAAGCATGCTTAGACTCAAATAACATTTTTAAACTTTTTATCTAAATAGAGCATATTGAATGAAACTTACATAAAAATTTATTGACATGAAAATATGATCTGAAGAGTGATTTTAAACTAATTTTTAGTATTACTATATTACAGTAGTTCAAAAAGATTTTCTTAAAAGCTTTATATGTGAAACCAAGATTACAGAAAAACAGATACAGATGGGTTATAGACACTGGCTTCCATGGCACAAGTGGTAGCAATCTTGGCCTTTCATCCAGAGGTCTCAGGTTCAAATCCCAATTAGGTATGGCATTTTCACACACGATATAAATCATTTATCACATCTTCTGATGTAATACCTAACGGTGGTTCCAGAGGTTAAAAAAAAGATGGGTTATGGACAAAACTGTATGAAAAGCAGGAGAAAAACATTATTTTCATTACTACTGTAATGACAGTCATAGCATCTCTTTCATATGCTTAAAACTTGACAACAATGCTATGCATATTCTAACAGTTGCTGGCATAAATTTATCCTTAGAATAGCTATACAACATTACAAAATAAAATATTTTAATCTGTTTTTTGATGCTGAAAACAAATATGAACTCAGAATTTTTCTACCACCCACCAGTTTAGAAAAAAATTTAAATTTTAATTACAGGATTTTTTTCATTTTTCAGCATATAGTTATCATTTTAATTTCTTATATTGTATTTTGTTAGCTCATTTTTTATTGTTTAACTTTGTTAACATAATTTATAAGCTATAAATAAAAAAATCAAGCTGAACTGTTTCAAGACAGCAAAGTTGGAATTTACATAAAAAATATACAAAAATTATGGGCTTTTGAAGCCGACAAAAAGAACTTTCTCAGTACTTTATTGAAGAAAATAATTTGGTTTATTGCAAATTTTCTTGGCAAACAAAAATCCAACATCATTATCACTCCCTTCTAACTTCTTTTTTCTTCTTCAATGCTTTTCTAATTTTTTTGGCATCACTTCATTTTTGGTCATCTGTCCACTTTCTTTGTGCACTTATTTTTTCTGCCACAAGAACTTTTATAATGGACGTTATTTCTATTTCAATAGTTCTCTTTTTTCAAGCCCATTCTTTGGAGTCTTCTTCCATCTATTTCAGGTAATCTAATTTGCTTTTCATGTTCTTCAGCTTGTTTCCACAATGTTTCATTTATTTACCTGTTTTTTTTTTTTTTTTTTTTTTTACCAAATGCCATGAAAATATTTATTCTTAAGAAATATATACTCAATATAATTCATTTTCATATTCGGCTATAATATAAATCTTAAGAAAGGACATAAATGTTCATTTGTAGTTTGATATTGTGATGGTGAAATTTGGTTAATGGCTTCATAACACTTAATATGCTTTTCAACTAGTACTAGCAGTGACTACTTAAACCAATTGTACATTGTAATTTCAAACTATAAATACAAATATTATTATTTATAAAATAATTAGGACATTTATCCACGTATCTGTAATATTATTTCTTAGAAATGTAATGTCTTTGTTATTAATAAAAAATCCAAATAAATATCTAAGAAAATGAAAGACAAAAATGAAAAGTGAAATACAGTGATCAATTACAAAAATCTGATAAAATTTTAAACATTGAAAAAAAATATTTCTTGAAAATAAGTGATATTTCAGAAACTTTAATGTTTATTAGAATAATTTGAGTTTTATAAATGAAGTGATTAAATCAATATATTGCTGGATTTTTATTTTCAAATGTTCAGTCAAACTTGACAAATATATGGGACTTTGTCTAACATTATAAAGAGATTAGTGAAACTTTAATTATCAGATGGATTTATTTTTTTTAAAGAAAAAGTAACTCATGATCATCATTAAGAAAATAATGAACTTTTATCACTAAAATATAGCTTCACCCACCTAAATTGAATTTTTTTTAAATTTATCTTCCTTGGCTCATGTACACCAAAGTTATATTATTTTGTTTTCATGGGTTATAATATGGATATGTATCCAGATAATGTAAATCTACAGTAAAATATATTTGTTTCAAACCACTGAAATAGGCACAAAATTAGTAAGACATTAAAAAATATTCCAATTAAATTCAGTAATACTCCATCCATAGCTTTGGAAATCAAGTAAATAACTTTGGCAATGTTTTCCATAAAAATTTTAATTAAATAAACTTCATGGAGGGATTTTTTTGTGGACAACAATCCCAAAAGTGGATTATAAGATGGAGAGGTTAATACTTGAAAGCAATTGATTTTGAAAGAAAAATCTTATATGTTGTTTAGCCTTTTATGTTGGATGTTCTAATGAATAAGTAATTAATACTGAGAAATGTGTAATGTTTGTTTATTTTGTGTATGTTTTGTGGAACCTTTGTATAGTTAGAGGAAAGATTTTAACTTGCTCAGAGTAGGATTGCACTGGTCAGTAAAAAATTACTTTATTTTGTCACAAAAATTATAATATGTGTACTTATTAGTATTTTTTATGCTGAATTTAAAAATGCAACTGATTTTTATTTATCACGTAAGGTTTTTGACTGACAAGTGATTTAAATTTTTTAGTTTTTTTACACACTACAATAAAATACATGCTTACCTAGAAGATGGAAGTGTCAGTTTTCTTGGCATATTTTCTTTTTTTGTTGTATTCTATTTCAGGTCTATCTCTTTTAAGTGTCCAACAATAGTCTGCAACCATGTTTGGATCCCACTTTCCTTGATATTGTTTTTCTGTAGTTGAAATGTCCTGATGGAACCACTCCCCATGTTTGTCGCTCAGTGCTTCAAGATTTACTGGGAAGAAATGCAGGTGAGAATGCAAAATATGGATTTTCAGTGACATATTGCTCCCCATGAGTCTCTCTATTTATCTATTTAGCTCAGGAACTACTGTAAGGTATTACATCAGAGGATGAATGAGGATGATGTGTATGAATGTGAATGAAGTACAGTCTTGTACAATCTCAGGTTGCCCACTCTTGAGAAGTGTGGTTAATTGAAATCCCATGAGTCTGGATGATTTAAAAGATCATCTACTATTTCTTTGTAATTTTCTTCCTTATGATTTCTTAAAAAGTTTTTGCAGACACTCTTGAATGATGTCCAAACAGATTTCTTGGCCTCATTCAATTGATTGTCAAAGTTATTATCTTTAATCAGTTTCCGTATGTGTGGTCCTATGAATATTCCTTCTTTAATTTTAGCTTCACTGATTCTGGGGAACTTATTTTTTTAAATAAGCAAATCCTGACCCATTTTGATCCATAGCTTTGACAACGTTCTTCATAAGACCAACTTTTATGTGAAGTGGAGGCAAGTACATTTTTTTTGGAAAATCAATGATTTGGTTTCAAAATTCTTTTCTCCAGGATTAAACTAACTCTCTTCAGCCATTCCTTCTTCACATAGTGATTGCATCTGTATCTACTGTCCCATTCACAAAGAAAGCAGTAATACTTGGTGTAACCAAGCTGTAGTCCCAATAGAATGCAGTAACTTTTAAATCACCATAGATGTGCTATTAAAATTGTTTATAGCTTATTTTGTTCAGTAACAGTTCCATGCTTTCATACGTTCTTTCATTTTGACAATGTGGGCAAGTGGTTTAGATGGAAATTTGTTTCCAATGTAGAGAAGTACATCTTTCATGCTACTTTTTTGAAGAATCTATAAATAAATGCCATTCCTCTACTTTATGTTTGTGACCAAGGGCTTCCATAAGACTACCAATATTATTATAGAAAACAATTTAATTTTCAACATAAAAACAGTTTTCAAATTCATTTTGTCTATTTCTAAACGAAATAACTTTTGTTTTGTGACAGAGAAGATTCCAACCTTTTAACCTGGAGCCCAAAAGTTCAGCTCAACTTTTAGAAAGATTCAAATCTTGAACAAGGTCATTAAGATCTTCCTGAGTGAGAAGATGAGATTCAGAAGTTGAAGCTTGAAATATTGAATTACTAGTTAATATCATCACAGATGTCATCATCAGATTTATTTTCTATTTCATCATCACTTAGTATTATACTTTCAGAAGGTTTAGGCACTGGTCAAAACTGGTCTGGCCAAAACTGTAAGGAACAGGTCTGATAGTAGACGGTAAATTGGGGTATTTTGTAGCATGTTTTGATTTAGAATTTATACTACAAACAAAAGTAAAAGTCTGTGCAATGATCTCTTGGTTCCCTCCAATCATTGGCACAGTAAATTTCATGCATCAAGATCCTTTAACCCATTTTGAAAGAAGAATGACACAATTAATGCAACAACAATGAGGAGCCCAGGTCTTATCTTGGTCACCAACTTTACATCCGAAATAAAGTTTGTAACACTTTTTAATGTATGGAGTAAATATGCACGCTTGATTTTTCAACATTAACTCGCCACAAATGTAACAAAACGAGTCTGGTTTATTTACACAGTTTCTAGGCATTGTGCCACTTGATATTTTAAACATATAAAAATTGCTTAATTCTAAATTAACAAAGAAATACACAAATTTAGAGACACATCTGAATCCTTACTAACTGAAATATGAATGCACATTGCCTGAAACTGGCAACTCTTATAATTAGCCGTAATTGTGACACATTTTTTAATCATCGGCATAAGTCATTGCTGTACAAATATAATTACTGCACTCAGTTATGACTCTATAAATATCTATTACAAATAACAATTCTGTTGTACTAAAAGTCATTATCAATAATATATAACAATATTATGTACACCATAATATATAATGATAAATAAGGCATAACAACAAAATGGAGGGTTATAGAAAAATTCTGAAATTAGCGAAAAAAGTATTTCTAAGAATGTCAGTTTAGTTAATTTGTGACAAAACTTTGTTGACTAGTATTATCAGTCCCTACTCTCAAAATAAGAGAGCTGCAAGAAATTAAACAATTTTTACAAAGTAGCAATTAGTAAATTAACAAATATTCTTTACATCTGAAGCAATCAGGATAACAAAACTGACTCACTTTGTTGTATATGAGACAGAGAATTTAGTTTACTAAAAATTAAAAAAACATTTCACAAATGTGTGAGGATGTAGATTATAAGATCAATCTTTAAATCAAATTAATCATATTTGTTGTAATGTAATGTAGATTATGTAATTATTCTCATTTTATAGTTTTGGTTGTATTCTATGGGGGTTCTTTCTCTAATTTTAGCTACAGTTGATTTATTGACTAAGTTGAAAATAAATTGATTAGAGTTGGCCTTAGTAATTAAATTGAGAATTACTGTTAGTTTTATAGTTATTTTTATTTTCTTATCTAAAAAAATTAATATAAAAACAATTTTCTAAACAGATATGTTACATCATTAAAAATAATGAAAATTCAACCAAAATAAAAAAAAAATCAACTATACTGAATTCTCTGTTGTTAAGATAAAACAACATATAAATATAACAACAATGTTGTGTGTTAATAGAACAGAAAGTTATAAAAAAAAAAGAATTGAAATTTTTTAAATTTATTATGATATTGGACACGTTTTTATAAGTATTTGAACTAGGAAGATGTGATAGATGGAATGATCGATGAACAAATTTCAGACTCTTACCCTACACTATCTAATAGTCAAATAAGTTACTTTTATACGAATTTGAATACTAAATACTGGTGTACTGGTGATACTGGTGTACTTTAGTGGTTGGGTTTCAATTAATCATACATCTCAGTAATAGTTGACCTGATACTGTACAAGAACTATGTTTCATCTACATTCATACATATCCTAATTCATCTTTGAAGTAATAGCTTACGGTGGTTTCAGAGGCTAAACAGAAAAAGAAAGACTGCCACCAGAAATTAAATCTAATTCCAGGTAGATTAGAAGTCAAGGTACTAATCATTAAACAAACTAATATCACTTTTATCTATATGAGATGTATATATCTTTTACTCTTTACCTTTGTAAAGGTAAAAACCAATTCCATCTGACAGTTCATTAAGAAGAAAAAAAATTTTAAATACGAGTATAAAATGATATACTTTGAAATTACTGCAACTTTTCCTTTTGTAGAGTGTTTTGGAGCTAATTAACAACACCTTTTTTTTATCCTCTAGAAACACAGTTAAGTATTACATCAGAGGATGAAGATGAATGATGTGTAGTGTGTGTGAAAATGTATGCCTGACTGGGATTCGAACCCGGGACCTCCGGATGAAAGGCCAAGTCGCTACCACTCACACCATGGAGGCCGGCAACAACATCTTATTCACTGGAGTTAGTGGTAACACTGTTGACATGGTGCATGTCAACAGCATGTCGGCATGTCAACTCTACATTACTATCAGTAATTTCACTGAAGAAGTTGTTACTAACAGGTACCAAGAAAAATGTTCCAGTAATTTGAAAGAGAATTGTTTTATAACATTAATTAAAAATATTATCATGTTTCATGTAGTAAAATAAACATTATTTAATAAAATAAAGGAAAAATAGTTCTATTGATTTAAAAATTATCACCAAGATTTTAAAAGTTTTTAATGTTTTGAAACTTCTTAATAATACTTTGAATCCTTAAAAAGATATTTTAAAACTCTTCCATTTAGTTATCTAGGAAAAATATACAGATGGACTACAGAGGAAGTTCCTCTACAAAATAAAAGAGAACCAATTACTTTTTTGAAATCAGTTAAAATAATATTACAAAAAAGACTGAAAATAATGCTATAGAAAAATTTTCAAAATATTTTTAAGAAGTCAAAAGTTCTTCAGCTTTAAAAATAAAATTTTCCAACTTTTTTGACTATTTAAACTTATCAGTTTAAATTTAAAAAAAAAACCTATTTTTCTCCAAATGAAGCATTTTATTCAAGGTAGGAATAGAATTTAATTCTCATAACAATAGGGATAAGGATATTTAAATCCACTCTTAAAACACATCTTAAACATTTTTATTATTTTAATCTAGCTATAAAAATAAGTGGAAATAATGGTTGTAAAGATAAATCAATTTTCTTTCCTTTTTTTTTTTTAAAGGTGAACAATGAAAATGTTGAGTTGTCATTGTTTGAAAATAATACTATCAAACAAATGAATAACTTTCAAGATTACCTCAAGAAGTGGGTTAAATTTTAAATTCTGTACAAATACCAGGAAAGATCAGTAACAATGCAAGTATACTGCTATGTTTGGCACCCGGACAAAATGTATCAGAAAGGAACTACTACGACCTGAAAAGTTTATTGAGTTTGTGCTAAATATTATATAGCCAATGTTAAAATTACTCAATTATCCTACTGTCAAAACCAAATGAAATTTTTTGTTCATTTTACTTCTGAGTAACTGTTAAAAATTATTTCACTATTATTTTTCTTAGAAGAATTTTTTACTTTGTCTTTCCTTGATTTTTTTTATTTCTTTTTACCAAGAAATAATTTTAACATGGTTGGCTATTTTTAAATATTTATCATTATAAAGAATTTATGTATGCAATGAAATAATTTATTTTGTTTAGAGACTATTGTTGTAAAAATTTGGTAAATCTGTGATAGAATAAAGAAATGATGCAGATTAATCTATTGAAAATATTTAATATAACATTTTAGTAAGTTATAAAAATGTTCATTCAATTCAATAACAGTTTCAAGGTAGATATATCAAAGATAAAAATATATAAAAACTATAATTTCTTAATTAATTGCTTTTCAAAAGTCAGTCTGATAAGGATTTGACATATTTCATTAACCTGATATAATAAACAAACAAAATAAAGTAAAACTCAAGAAATAATAATAGAAAAAAGTAACTTATTTTTTTCTGTAAAAAGAAATGATGAAGGAAGTCATTAATGATTTAGCCTATGCATTATAAATTTAAAGAGTATTAGGACAAAATAATATTTTAAAGAATATTAAAAGGATTTTTATCATTCAAATTGCAAAAACAAAAAATAGTTGCAACAAATCAGAAGATGTCTTACAACTTGATTAACCAAGGTAGTTGAAAAGTTTGTGGTTTAGATTATTTTTTTAAATCAAATCTTAGGGATTTTAAAGAAAAATTATAAGGCAAGAAAGAAAATTACAGATAAAACAGCAAACATCAACGTTATGACCAAAGTATAGTACAACATAATTGTATACTGTAACCTCTCTTTTTCTTTTTAGTCTCTGGAACCATTGTAAGTTATTATTTCAGAGGATGAATGAGGATGATATGTATGAATGTAAATGAAGTGTAGTCTTGTACAATCTCAGGTTGACAATTCCTGATATATGTGATTAATTGAAACCCAACTACCAAAAAACACTGGTACTTACAATCAAATAGTGATGTTTAATTGTGCTTTTCATTTTATTACCTTTATTTTTTTGTTTATGTCAATAGAAATTTTTTTTAAAACAAAAGATGTTACATATATAAATTATGGACTTTATATCAATAAGTCTATGTGTGTAAAAACCTATCTAAATGACTCTTATTTGTTTCATTATAAAAGAAATCTAATGATACTTTTTTACAATTGCAAAGAACTTTTATAATCATAAAAAGTTGTATATTATAACATGGTACTTCTCAAAAAATATTATTTAATTAGTATGTGACATAAACTATTGGTATGACATATATATTACTAAGTATCATACAGTATGTGATTTTGATAAACTGTTCTATTGTCATTATTACCCTAAGTTTTTCTTAACAGAAAAACACAAATAAGTCTTATACATGTCCATCATCCAATATAATTAATTTATTTTTTGACAGATATTACTTAAATCTAAAGTTAATATTTTAATTTAATGTTTTACTGATTTAATTTGAGTATTTACTTATTGTATTATTGATTTATGTATTTAATTCGTGTTTTTTTTTAATGTTTATTTTGAAATTCAATAAACTCTTTTTTCTTTATTTAATATAAGCCATTTTTGATTAGATAATCATTTATTATTAGCTATCTTCGATTTTCATTCAAAATTGTTTTAACTTATGAATAAATGATTTTACTGACAGCATTTTCAAGAAAATACACAGAAAATCTAAAATTGTGAAAAAAAAATTTTAAGGCTCCCATACTCATGCATTCAGATAAAAAGTACATTCAGGAGGATTTAAAACATTTGGGTGGTAAAAAAAATCATTTGAATGGATTTAAAAAGAGAACTTTTAAAATTGTTTAAAAAATACAAAGATACAGCCATAATTCTAAATAAATAAAGTTGATTTGTAAATAAATTTTTTTATGAAATGGGTGAACATTTTTGATTAATTTTTTTTTTTTTTTTGAGAAATACTAAAGAATGTAAGGGCGATCAAACAATTACTACAATTTTTTTTTAATTTTAAATGCATTAGGTACTTGTAAGATGGATTTAAATTTAAAATAAATTAAAACAACATTTTTTTTTAAATTAAGAAAACATTTTGAAGTGAAAACTTTTTTGCCTCGTTGTGCTGGACACTTTTGTGATAGACTTTTGCATGGAGAAAAAAATTGCTGACGTAATCAAAAATCATCATGAGAAGCTAAGCATATATGTAGGAGAAAAAGACATGGAGCAAGAATTCATACATATATGTGTATAATATATACATAATGAGAGGTGGGAGAAAAAAACATTGATGATCTGTTGATAATTCCTGATACACTTCTCTTTCTTTCTCTCTTTCTGTATACTTAAGCATATGTGCATATATGTTTACATCAATATAAAAAAAGACATTGATTCCACTTTTCTTTCTTTCTTCCACTCTTCTTATCTCTTTCTGTATACCAGTACACATATACATACACATTAATATAGTATTGAGAGACTGTTGTAGTTATCGAGAGAACATTGCTTTGTAGATATGGTTATGTATACCTATACGTATTGAAGTGTTGTTAAGTTATTTATATAAAATTAACCATTACACTATATTATAAATAGATTTCGTAAGTAAGCTATTAAGTCCTTTTAAATGAATAACAACAACACTTGTACATTAGAATCAGCAATAGAATTAAATATAATTATTAACAAATGATTGGTACTCATTGTATAAAGTTTTTCACTTCTGCTGGTCAGTCCTACTTTTTTTTTGTTACCACAAGCCATTGGAGTGGGATGGGTGGAAAAAAATGTTATAGTGGTTTGAAGGGCTATTATTGTAGAAAATAAAGATGAAAATATCCATTTAACTACTTTTCTGAAGCAAGCTGTAGCTAAAAAAAGAAAAATATATAAAGTCATCTAAAGATGAATATTAAATAAAAATTTTTATTCATTTGTGAACTCAATAAAAAAAGATTTAAACTTTTGTAAGAAAAATGTTTTGCCAAAGTGTGCCAGTAAAGACTTGAAATTTTATTTCAATCAAAATCACATCCATCCCTTTTTCCAATTTTTGAAAAAAATTAATACACTTCTTCCCCCTGAAGGTAGTACCTATCTATCAAGTTTGAAGAAAATTGGTCAATGAGGCTGAGAGTTTTAAAGTAAATACTGGCCATTCGTTATACATACACACTTACACACAAACGTCCATCTGACAAAAATAGATTTTTTGTACTTTGAGCACTAGAAAAAAATTTCTTTTCATACATCATTTACAATAATTTATTTAAATAGATTAGATTTAATCTAATCTCAAAATCAAAACTTAAATAAATTTTTTTGACAGATCTATATACTTTCCTGTTACAGCTGTAGCTGCTTCATACATTGCTATAGCCACTAAAGTAAAAATGAAAATAATTAAAACTTGATAGTAATTTTTATTTTTTATTACACGTAACGGTACAATTTGTTCAGTAACACTGGAACTGTATTTAAGTATGATTAAAATATAGAATTATCAATGAAAGCAGCTATCCAATGATGTTTGATTTAAGATAAATGAAATATATGTAACAGTAACTGTAATATAACTTACTACTGAAATGTTTCTCAAATATTCATTAGTTTAGATTGGATCTAAACCAATGAATACTAGTAAATAATAGAAAATGGATATTTTATAATGACATGGATACACACAAAATGAGATGGAGAAGAATTTGACATCAGTAATGAATTATATAATCATGATTAATTAATAATTAACTAATAGTCATAAACAATTTAACTATTTTTATAAATTTCATATTATGAACAAGTATAAAATGGTTCAAGTATAGAGATAGAAGAATAATTGCTAACATTTACAGGAACCAAACTGCAACAGTAATAATCGAAGAA
>JAAAKQ030502293.1:8330-20350 GCA_010016005.3 Zanna intricata | reverse complement strand
CCAGGATGCCTTAATATGTGGCCTATAAGTCAGTCTCTTCTTTTAACTATATTTTTCCAAATGCTTCTTTTTTCATCAATTTGTCGCAATACCTCTTCATTTGGCATTTTATCCACCCATTTCATTTTTAACATTCTCCTGTAACACCACATTTCAAAATCTTCTAATCTTTTCTTTTCAGGTACTCCAATTGTCCAAGTTTCACTGCTATATAAAGCTATGCTCCAAACATATACTTTCAAAAATGTTTTCCTGACGTTTAAATTAATTTTTGAAGAAAAAAAATTAATTTAACAAATAGTAAAACATAAAAGAACATATATACAAATTCTTTTACTTAGTATATGTTTGACTCGTAGAACCCTTATTATTTATCTACTTGATTGTTGATATATGCGCTTAGAATTTCACAAATCTTCTTTCAGAATAAAATAAAGTAGCAAATAAAATAGCAAATTCCAAATTATCAATGTTTTAATCAGTTAAATACTGTTATTTTTAAGAAAATTTAACAAAGCTCCACAGATGACACATATTTGTTTTGACAGAGATTGTAAACTGTCAGATTGAAAAAAAAAAAAATATTCTGATAAGCTTAATTTTTTTTAGCGTGTGTGAAAAAATACCAAGCTTGACTGGGATTCGAACCCGGGACCTTAATTATTTTATTAATACTTATTATAATAATATGGAATTGGCCAATCCGAAATTAATTCTAGTTGTATTTTTGAATATAATTCATCATTATAACAAGTATTATCTTTAGTAGTTCTTTATTAAATAGTCAACGGATTAGTACTATTGTTATGAATTCATTGAATTATTGCGAAGAGCCCTTTAATAATAAAAGTTTCTCATAGCTGTATCCTCATCTTTTAGGATAAATAAGTTACCGTATTACGATACTGGTGACAGCCGATCGCGAATCGGTTTAATTCACGGTACAGTTATGTCTAAAAAAAATTTAATTTTGACTTTTGCAACAAATTTCAAAAATGTCAAACTTATGTATAAAAAGAGAATAAAACATAAATTTTAACATTTTTGAACAGTTTTCAAAACAAAAGTTTTTGATCAAAATCACTGTATTGTAGTTCTTACTGACAAATCTAAATATAAACTGTTCCTTATTGATGTCCCCCAGTCTAACCCCACCACCATTCCTGAGCATTACTAATTCTATGTGAATGGGTGTATGCATACTAACGCAGAGCTTTCTATGGGAAAAATTTGTTCCCATTGCGAGCATGATGTCATACTATGATAAAATTTATTTTTAGCAAGAATGCGCGATAAGAATTGAATCATCAAAAAATAGTTTATTCTTATCTAATTATGCCGTGATTATCCACAATCAGTCTTTTCTGAATAAATCCATTTAACCTCATATTTTTAAAATTGTCCGTCAACATAACATAAAATTTATAAAATAAAAAATATATAATACAAACAAAGTAACCAACTTAATTAAACCCCATGAGTATATTTTGGTCAAAATTTATAATGGTACAGTCAGATATTACAGCTGGTGGATAACATGAAGAAAGGGGCAACTAGATGGAAAGCAAAGTGGCTAGGATGACACAGTGATCGGACAAGATCACATTACTTCAGTTGAATCAAACGGTAATACCGATCTAGAAGAATTCTAATGTTGTTGAGAGAAATTGAAAAGGATTGTAAAATTCCTGGTTAACAGGGGAGATCATGCCAATTGTCATGAATATATTGTAGTCATGCAAAGAAATTTTATTATATGAAAAGATTCTGTACATAATGGGGCAATAAAAATGTTTATTGATTTTAAGTGTACTTTAGAGAAATTGCTGGATAGGGACATTATATTTTCTTTACGGCTTTGAAATTGATATCTATTGCATAGAAAAAGAAATATCATGAATGTTTTTTAAGTCCTAAAACAATAAATTTCTAGTTCTATTATGTTTGTAATTTTAACTTCTTTAAAGCTGGTGACCATATGTATTTCCCTGTATGAAGTAAAGGAAAAATCGCAAAATTTTTTTTTTTTAAATTTCAACCGAAATATCCATTTTGATAGTTTTGTCATGACATCTGTACATATATACTACCTCTCATATCTCCAAAATTATTAGCTGAAGGATTTTAAAATGTTGGATTTAGGACTGTTGTAACGTCTAGTTGTGCTTCTCCCCTTTTGATTGCATTTGACTGATCTAAAGGTGTGCAAAAAAGCCCAAAATAAAAATAAAAATTGAGGTAATAAGCCCTCATTGAGAGCTTTTCAACAATGTATCA
Source organism: Zanna intricata (assembly GCA_010016005.3). Lineage (NCBI taxonomy): Eukaryota > Metazoa > Arthropoda > Insecta > Hemiptera > Fulgoridae > Zanna > Zanna intricata. Next base: position 18,073 of record JAAAKQ030502293.1, on the reverse strand, counting down.
TAAGTGGTATTTAATTTCATTGGTTCCAAAGTTATAGCCAAATAAAAAGTTTAAGTAACGGTATATTTGGATCAAGGGGAAGGAAGGCCCATTGGTTCAGATCAGACTTCATCTCCATTTTTTTAAATTTAAATATATTGATTTATTAATAATTATAAACCTCTGATTGTAAAAAATTTTTACAATAAAAAAAAATCACTAGTTATTAATGAAATAAAATATATACTTTTAATTTTAAAGAAATATGTATATGTAATTTAATAGGTGTACATACATGGAAGTTTGGTGGTGTCCACATCAGATTTTTTTTATTGTATCAAGTCAAAAAAATTGTAGCTTTTTTATTTTTATATAGACACCATTTAATAATACATTAGTGTTGCAGGTACAGAACAAGAATTAAAAATAGAACAAAAGATAATTTTATATTTTAAAGATACAATGCACTCAATGTTTATTACTTCATGTAGTGAAACTGTTGCTTACTGTACAGTTAGGTACTACAAATTGCATTAATAAAATATTCTTACCTTTTAGTGATCTAATGAATATATGTAATAAAAAAAATACTGTACATTAAATAATACCTTTGCAAATATTTTCAGTCTACTTGACTAATAACAGATATATAAAAAGAAATAGGGGCAAGCAGTTAGGTACTTGGCAATGCTCAATTTGATGCCAGTGGTGTCAGCCATACAGAATATGTTAATCATTGATTGCTTCAAAATCAAATGCTGAAATGGACACTATCCTTCCAGAAATTTTTTTTTTATATCGACATATTTCATCAAATATTGTGGTTAAAGTTTGTTAACATAATTTTGGATAACATATTCATTTCTTCTGCTTATATAGGAATTTTACACAGCAGCTGCAGAAGATAAGCAATGACGCTGGAATGCCAATTATCGGACAACCTTGTTTTTGTAAGTTATTATTATGTATGTAACTGTATATCTCTGTATGTAGTATTTGTATAAATAAGTTCCCACAGTTTTTTTCTCTTCAGTCATTTGATTGTTTTGATTCAGCTCTTCAAGATTTCTTATATAGTGCTAGTCATTTCATTTTTGTATACCCCCAATATCCTACATCTGTAATAGTTTATTCTACATATTCCAAACATTGCCCACTATCCCTCCAATATCAAAGCGATTATTCCAGGATGCCTTAATATGTGAACTACAAGTCTATCACTTTTTACTGTGTTTTTCCACGTGCTTCTTTCTTAATTGATTTGTCGCAGCACTTCTTCATTTGTCACTTTATCCACCAATCTGATTTTTAACATTCTCCTATAGTACCGCACTTCAAAAGCTTTGAATCTTTCTTCTCATGTTTTCTGATCATCCAAGTTTCACTTCCATATAAAGCTATGCTCGAAACGTATAGTTTCAGAAATTTTTCCTGATGTTTAAATTAATTTTTAATGTAAGCAAATTATATTTCTGACTGAAAATTCAGTTCGCCTGTGCTGTTCGGCATTTTATATCGCTCCTGCTTTGTCCATCTTTAGTAATTCTAGTTCCCAAATAAAAAAATTCTTCTACCCCAGTTTTTAAATAATATAATGACTTGGGAGAATTCATAAGTGATTACATATTATCCATGATTTTTATATATTTGTTATATAATTTACAGAGCTAGGAATAGCTGTGCTTATATTACTATCATCACAGTTTTCTTAATATTGATAGTAGTCTCCTATAAGGAAAGATGAACAAGATTAAAAAAATATGTCATGCTCTTTGTTACACTAGCATTATGTTATACGTCTAAATAATTAGTTTAGGGAGATAAATTCATCATTTGTCCAAAGTTGATTGGAAAATGCTAAATTGCAAAATGGTTGTCATGCACTGATTCTAGTCAAAGTTGGTGATAGTATAGTTCAGCATTTTACTACACGTATCTGTTGGAGGTTGGTTGTAGAGTGCAACTGTCGACCTTGGATGACAGTATTCATCTATTCTGTCTACGGTATGTAAGTGAATTTTGTAGTCTTCTGTCTCCGTAAAAACTTATTTTTACTTACTTTACCTTTTAGTCAAACAAAGTTTTGTAACTAATTGGAGTGATATTTGTGTTGTATTAAAAATAAAACATTTTCTTTGTAAACTACTTTTTAACCAGTAGCAAAAGTGTTTTAAATTAATCAGTGTAGAAGAGTCTTAAAGAAAAAAAATTGTAAAGTCTATCAAAGATATAGGCCAAATTCACAAGATAATAAGGGTACATTGGCCTCTTTTTTGTTTGATATTTCCAGACTTGATGGGCGATTTGGATGAAATAAACATGATTTAATGGGCATTGATACCATTTCATTTTGGTCACAGGGACCATTTTCAAGGGACCAGGGATATGTGGGTCTCGTCATTCTACACTGTGTTCCAAATAAGTAATGAGATAACTAGCTTTACATCAAAACAAGAACTGTATTTTAATTTTGGTGTTACATAGGTTTAAAATAATCATCTTGCACCACTGCATAACGTTTATATCAATCATACAACTCGTTGAAAGAACACTAGAAATCCTGATTGTGTATCTCTTTCAGTGTGTCAGTCACAGCATATTGGATGGTTTCATTGTCACTGATACATTCTCCTTTTAAAGCACGTTTAATTTTCAGAAATAGAAAAAATTCTGCAGGTGCCAAATCACCTGGTTGTATGAGTACACAGATCTATTTTGGTTCTAAAAACTGTTAAAATGTTTAGTGCACAACGAGCCAATGCATTGTCATGCAGAAGAACCCAACTCTTGCTTAAGAACAGATGCGTCCTGACAGGACACATGCAAGCAAAGAGATATTGCACAACTCCTAAGTAGTACAAGTAATGTACTTTTAGTAGCACAGTACTAGTAATCTCTCTCTTAGGAAATCAGAGAGCAATTTACGATGGATTGCTCCAAAAGCATAAAAAAACCATCACCATTGTCTTGATGCACGATTTCTGCAACCTGAGTTTCTTCTGCCTTGGTGACAATGTTCCATATCATTCCATACTCTTGAAGTTTTGTCTCTGAATCAAACTGAATCAAAACACCAACAGTTTGTTTCAACAGATTAGGATCCTCATCAACTGCAGCAATGAAATTAATGCAACATGCATCTTGATTCTTTCAGTGCTCTTCTGTCAATGAATGTGGCCCAAACCGGGAACAAATCTTTCTCTAAAATGTACCTGGCCGTTTCTTTACTTACAACAAGTTTAACTGCAAGCATTCTGGTGGTAATTCATCTATCACTGGCAACAACTTCCTTTGCTTTTTTCATATTTTCATCCACCTGAACAGACACAGGATGTCCAACATGTGGTTTATTTTCTACGGATTCTGTTCCATTCTGAAATGCTCAAAACCAGCGAAACACTTGTGCACAATTGAGATAATCATCCTTGTAAACACGTTGCATATCTTTGTAAACTTCTGATGCTGTTTTTAGTAACATTTATCTTAACTCTTTGATCCACGATGCTATGTTTGACCATCGCTACTTGCACAACTTTACATTTACTGCTGTTGTGCATGGACTGCCTCAGTTGTCAACATGATTGAAGCGTCTGTGTGTTCATCACATTCTAGTGGATGAAATGGTTACTAAATTTAGTGAGTTTCTTGAAAGTGTTCCCAGAAAAAAAAAATCAGTCTCATTACTTATTTGGCACACTATATATTGGAAAATTTTACTCAAAGGATTGACAAATTTTTTCACATAACTTAATGACCCTTACTTAGCTAAGATACAACCAGTTTCCCATATCTCAATATTTTTCTCAAAAGTAGAATATTTTAATAATTTTTTACTTATATTCTTATATACCAATTCCATTTAACTTTCCTCTGAACTAATAGTCTGTTGAGATCAAATATAGTCCTATTTAAGTCTAGATAACTTGTAGGCTATCTATAGTAACTTTATTGGGAATGTTATAAAAGAGTTATGTGTACTGTTCAATATCTGTTAAGAAAAATGGTTCTCTGCCAGTACCCTGTAAAATTTATATTTCTATACTTTAGTGTGTATTTTTTATTTTGGTTTAGCCTAATTTTATTTATTTTAATAAACTACACAGTGTTTCAAAAATGGTAGGCTGACCATACTTTTTCGGATTCTAATTGTAATACTAAACAAAAAATATCCTTAAGAAAAATGCCAATTTCTCTTTTGTTCTCTCACTGTCCACCATTTTGTTATTTTATATAAAAATTTATATCTCAAGTGTTGGTGGAGGAATCACATTAATGTTTGGTAAGTCTCTTGGTAATAAAGTTTTAAAATTATCAAAAAATCAGGATTTAACTGATATCTCTCGTAATACTTATGTAAAGTACAAAATGGTAGTCATGTTTTTGCTAAAATATTAAGCCTCTTATTTTGAACAAAGTGACATTTTATTTTTTTTAATCTGAACAAATACTGAAATATGGCAGAAAATTGGTGTGATTTTGTGGCTGTTTTCATGTCCTCCACTTTACATTCAGTTCAATTAAATATTAGTTGTATTTATTTATTGTTGATTCTAGTATTGTAAATTAGTAATGAATTAAGTAATTTCTCACAATAATAGACCTAATAATTATGACACAAAATTACATCATCAATTTTCTCTGACAACTCATCTATTTGTTAATCGATGTTAAAAAATAAAATATCATTTTGTTCAAAATAAAAGCTTAATATTTTAGCAGATAACATGAGTTTTGAAAATTAACATTTTATACATAGTATATATTATACAATGTATATATATACATTTATATACAATGGATTGAAAAATATACGTGGCCACCATTTTGTAATTTACAAAGGTATTTAGCCCTGTTTTTTTTTTTGCCAATTTTAAAATTCTACTACCAAGATGCTTACCAAATATTAGTGTGATTCTTCAATCTGAATTTGAGATATATATTTTTATATAATAATAACAAAATGGCGGACAGTGGAAGAACGAACGAGAAATTGCCTTTACCTAAGGATATTTTTTTTTAGTTTTACAAGTTGTTTCAAGAAAAGTATAACCAGCCCATCATTTTAGAAACACTATTTAAATAAAACGATAAATATTTGAAATTGTATGCGTATGCTGTGCATCAGAAAAAGCTGCGTATTGGGAATTGACCAATTTTCCTAAGGATATTTTTTGTTTAGATTTACAAGTAGAATCCAAAATGGTATAGCCAGCCCACCTTTTTTGAAACAATATAATTTTTTTTAAATTGTAAATTTTAAAAAAAACATACAATGTCTTCTAACTAAGGATTAATGTCATGTTTAAATGTTTTTATAGAGAAGAAATGGCATGACTACAACAAATTTGTTAGAGTTAGTGGTATATTAAAACTACAGAAAAATATAGAGCTGGTCTGTGAAAGATTGTTTGTAATCTGTCAGTTGTTTACAGAGATGCACATAATTCCAAATTTGTGTAAATACCAGATAAATTTATTTTTCCCACATCTTAGAAGTTCCAACTACTCCTCAAATATATGTATTTGTTATGTGGTGTTCAACATTATGTTTTTATTCAACTAAAAAAGAAAGTGATTAATATGTGGAGATTAATTTGAAAATTATGAAATTGATATCCATGAATAAACTTTTAACCTTTTTTTTTTTCAATCTCAAAATTAATGGGAATATTTAATTTGAAAGTTTTTAAAAGTAAAATTCAGTGTTATGCCAGTAGCAGTTCCTATGTTTGTAAATGTATATATATATTTTTAAAATTTTATGGTTTTTCTGTGTTGGTATTTTATAAATTTTTGTTTGTAATTTTTTAATTTAATATCTATTGTTATTTCTGTATATTACTTTCCTAGCTAGTTAAGCCTGTGTACTTATTTGACTCATTCAAATATAAACTGAAATTTGTTTACATAGCTGCTTTATTGATATTAGATAAAATTACAAATAAATTATCTTATTTTTCTATATAGTTGCTTCAACATAAATACTTTTCTCCATCAGTTAGATAGCCTCCTGAACCCCTCATCAGAAAAACAATATGACTGCTCCAACAACCAATTGCGTATATAATGCTCAACCACAGCGATGTGTTAGAATATTTCCTTTCCTAAAACTTCTTTCACAGCAAACGAATATGTGGAAATCACACATGATAATTCTAGACTGTTCAGTGTTCATGACTGGGTATTAATTAATTTTGTCTAATTTAATGTGAATCTGAGCTGCTGTAAGCAGTCATGCGTAATCATCAGTTGCCAGCATAATTTGTTGCAATTAGCAGCCTTGATGTCATCCAAAACTGACTGAAGTATGCCACATTTACCGTCCTTAATTTCTATAGGAAATCAATCAACCTTTGACTCCCAAACACAGTTGCCAAAAAACAAATTTTCCAGTTAACAAGCGTTCCTTGGGCTCCCTCCCCACTTTGCATAATTCTATAATTGTGTTCTCTTGTTTTCCAAGTTTTAGCGTATCCACATTTCTTCACAGGGTATAATAAGATTCAAATTCAAAATGTTTCTCCTTCATCCTCATAGCGTTTCAGAAGCTGCTGACAGATGTTTTTCTAGACATTTTTCTTTGCCTCGCTCAGAAGATGTGGAACTCAACTCACCAATATTTTGCTTTATCCAAGAAGTCTGACAACATTGTATGCACACAACCAACACTTGTACCCACCTCTGATGCAATTTCAGCAAAGGTTATGTGTTATTCAACTTCCACAAAGTCAAGAGTAGCCTGAATGTTGTCATCATTGATGGTGATCCGCAGATGATTTTGTGGCTGTTATCCTCCACTACAACATACCCATTGTGAAATTTTTTGGCCCGATCAAACTCTTTTAAGTTTTTGACAGGGTAGCATCTTCGAACTGTGCCTGGAGTTGAATTAAAATTTCAGAGGATTTGACACCTTTGTTGATGAGAAATCTGATTATTATTTGTTGTACAACAGAAGATTGTACCTCCAGCTCAGGCATTCTGCTACTTTTATGGGAATGTGACCTACATTGTTGGTGGCCAGCTTCTCTCCTCTATACACAACTAACTGCAGCATCCCACCACATTCATTGCTCTTCTTCAGTCCACATAGAAAAATTCCATTTTATATTTGATGACCCTCATATCATACAGAATTCTTGAATATTTGAAAAACAGCTACATCTTATGTACTTCTTTTGTGTTTGTAATCCCTGAATTTTTTATAAGTGGATAAATGGAATTTTATAACATTAATTTGCTATAAAGATTATAAAATTATTATTTTTATTACAAAAAGTTGTTTTATTTACATAGCATAGCAGTATTTTAAGTCAAATCTAAATCTGTAAGGTCAGATAAAATTACTTACAACCATTGTTAACTATCATCTTAAATAAGTTTTTCTTGAATGCTGTTTTTACAGGTAAATATGCTACAGGGCCAGATCAAGTTGAGCCTATGTTTAGATATTTAAAATCATCTTTCCAGGCATTACAGCTTGTTGTTGTTGTTCTTCCAGGAAAGACACCCGTTTATGGTAATTATGTAATTAATATCACTTTAAAATTAATACGTTTAACACTCTTAGGCTTTAAACAACTACCTGTTGTTGGCATTATTTGTTGAATCATGTGTTTTAGCATATTTTAAGATCAAGAAAGTCTGATTTTTCCTGAAGCTACAACCCATTAGGCTTCCTAAAAGTCTAATTTCATTAAAAGATAATGAAAACAAATTAACTTGAGATTAATTTTAGCAATATTGTTTGATAAAAAAAATTTAATCAACGTCAAAGAGCTTTGTTTTGAATGCTCAACAGATTAGAGAAGTTCTTAATTTAGATTTTTCACTAAACATCTCTTAGCTCTGACTTTAATATTCTAAACAAATATGTTTACAATATTCATCAGCGTTTAGAAATACATAGATGTGCAGCAGTTCTACTTGTGCCATGTCTAAAGTAGTGTTGGATTGGCCTAATATTACATCAGAAAGGGATGGGGTAAATGGATGTCGTAGATAGCAAGAAGCCAATCACCAGTCCAGCAATCTATTTTTATTTATGCTGTCAACTGATTTTTCTAAACTTTGATAAGCGATACCAATATGATAAAAAGTACTAACAGTTGTATATATGGTAGGCTCTGATAAGTTTGTTATCTTAGATTTGCTATTATTGCTACTAAATAAGAAATGTGAAAATTTCTATCTATTAATTTTGTGTAAGAATACTAGTATTCTTGCCAATCTGTTTCTTGACCAACAGCTTCCTTAAACTCTTTCTTTTGTAATAAGTTTTGTAGCTTGTTGAAAAATATCAAACTTTATTGAGATTTAATCCCTTAAGCTGTGGATGAAAGGAGAGATGATACTATTCCACCGTAAAGGTTGTAATATAAAGACTATCAAAATTAATTTTGTAACTGATCTGCAGGTATTTCATTATTTTATCGTTGTTAATTGCTTGAATATGATTTTTAAAATCAGTATTGCTTGTCTGTCATCAGCTAAAAAAATATCGCATTGAATCTATCGCTATTAAAATTATTATATTCTAGTAAAATGTTTATACTTTGCACCATCATCAGCAGTATACATTCAGAACTTTTATTATGTGAATATGTTGTTATAATTAATACCTTTAATGTCGTGAGAGCGAAAGCAGTACATAATTGATAAAATGTAAGAAAGACTGAAATTTACTGATAAAACAATGTGATATGACACATGTTCTACAAATATCAGCTTTTTATAATCAAGTAATTCTGAGCAAGAGGATTGATTGTTTTTTCTTAAATGCTTAAAGAAAAAATTATAAGTTTGGAGATTATAATTTTAAAAAAATATAGCAATTTTCAGTACACATTAAACTGACAGTATTGCTTGTTATAATTTAGAATATGTTAATTTTTTTTTTTTTTTTAAAGAAGACAAAGGAGTATTCTTTTTGTTCTACAAGTGATTGAATCTTTTTTTTTTTTAATTGAAATGTTCACTTTTATATACAAATGATATAAGTTTAATAAAATACCCTTCATTCATCTCTATAATTCATGATGATATTAGCTTTGAAATGCATTTAAATTTAGTAGCACCTTATTTTTTAATCCTGTTTTTTTGGTTTACAACTTCCATTTTGGAAAAAGAAAGAATTGGACATTAAATGTTATTTTTCAATGAAACATATTAGCTATTAATGTGGTTAGCAGAAAGTACAGCACATTAAAGTATTTTTCTTCGTGTATGGTTTACTCATTTTTTTTTTTCTTTGTTACAGCTGAAGTAAAAAGAGTAGGCGATACAGTATTAGGAATGGCAACTCAGTGTGTTCAGGCGAAAAATGTTAATAAGACATCTCCTCAGACATTATCAAATCTGTGCCTCAAAATAAATGTGAAACTTGGTGGTATCAACAGCATACTAGTTCCAAGTATTAGACCTAAGGTAATTTGTTTTTCTTTTTTTTTACAATTAAATTCACCTTATAAGCTAACAGCTTTTGTGTATGGGGGGGGGGGGTTTGGGAATATGGAATGAAAATTTTGTAGCGCATGAGAAATCTGATGCAATTATGATTCATACTACAGACCTTCTGAATGCTATCATACTGCCATGGAAATTGTCAGATATTAAATTGATAAGAAATTGTCAATATTATCACAATAGTGTGATAATATTAAAAGATAACAAAATAATCAATATATCATATATATATATATATTTTTATATAATAAAGAAATTTATTACATGACTGAAGTGTTATAGTAACCAAAAATTGTAAT
>JAAAKQ030502271.1:0-20350 GCA_010016005.3 Zanna intricata | reverse complement strand
ATGAAACGACTGGCACTGGATAGGGAATCTTGGAGAGCTGCATCAAACCAGTCAAATAACTGAAGACAAAAAAAAAAGGTATAATTATAAACATAGTGATTGAGAGCCAAACTTGAAAAAAATTAAAAACGCATTAACTTGTCAAATTAATGCATGCAAGGGCTATAGTAGTCTATCACTTGGTTTCAGTCATGTTTATAGCAGTGAGAGTGAGAATGTTTAATTCACCTGTTGAATATTTATCATGCTTTCTTACAATCCTCTTTTGTTCTCCTAGCTATATTTCAAAATCTTCTAATCGATATTTATCTTCTTTCTATGAGTCACATAAAAGCTATTTTTTATTTTTTTGAAATAATATGTTGTGTATTTAAAAAAATATTTTAAAATTATTATTTAAAAACCTGAAAAAAAGGTGTTAGATGAACTGGTGGTATTTAGAGAAGCTTGAGGAAGAGGAGATAAAGAAGATTTTTGAGGAGGACATCGCAAGAAGTTTGAGTAAAAATTTTGCTCACTGAACAAACAGGAAAGTTAAGGAGAATTTTATGGTACTTAATTTAATGTGTTAAATAAAAATGTTACACCAAGTTATAATACGAATGAAAAAGTTGATAGGCAGGTGAAATATATTGAAGAATTATATGGAGATGAATTAGAAACTGGTGTTATAGAGGAAGAAGAGGAAGTAAAAAGCAGAGGAAGAAAAAGGAGATATGATACTGAGGTCTGAATTTAATAGGGCATTAAAGGATTTGAATGGAAGAAAGGCTCCTTGAATAGACAGGATACATGCAGAATTATTGTGCAGTGCAGTTGAGGAAGCTGTAGGTAGATTATACAAATTGGTGTGTAATATTTATGAAGAAGGGGAAATTTTATCAGACATCAAAAAGAGTGTTACTGTTTTGATACCAAAGAAAACAGGAATAGATAAATGTGAAGAATACAGAACAATTAGCTTAACTACTTGTGCATCAACAATCTTAATTAGATTTCTGTACAGAAGAATTGAGAGGGGAGTGGAAGAAGTGTTAGGAGAATACCAATTTGGTTTCAGGAAAAGTATAGGGACAAGAGAAGCAATTTTAGCGCTCAGATTAATAGTAGAAGGAGGATTAAAGAAAGACAAACCAACATACATGGCATTTGTAGATTTAGGAAAGGCATTTGATAATGTAGATTTGAATAACATTTTCAGCATTTAAAAAAATTTAGGATTCAAGTATAGAGATAGAAGGAACAATTGCTAACATTTTCAGGAACCACACTTCTAACAGTAAAATTGAAGAGCATAAGAAAGAAGCAGTTATTAAATAGGGAGTCAGACGTCAGACAAGAATGTTCCATATATCCATTACTTTTTAATCTTTATGTAGAACTAGCAGTTTATGATGTTAAAGAACAGTTTATATCTGGAGTAACAGTGCAAGATGAAAAGATAAAGATTCTATGATTTGCTGATAATATAGTAGTTCTAGCTGAGAGTAATTAAGATTTAGAAGAAATGATAAATGGCATGGATGAAGTCCTATGAAAAAACTATTACATGGAAATTAACAAGAACAAAATGAAAGTAATGAAATGTAATAGAAATAAAGTAGATGGACCGTTGAATATAAAAGTACGATGAGAAAATACTATGGAGATAGAAGTTGTTTGGGAAGTAGAATTACTTAAGTTGAATGAAGCAGGAATGATAATTGGCAAAATTAGCTTTCAGTCAGAAATAAAATTTGCTTACATCAAAAATTAATTTAAACATCAGAAAAGCAATTTTGAAAGTATATGTTTAGAGCATAACTTTATGGAAGTAAAGAGCATATTAGAAGTAAAGAGCATAGAGCATATGGAAGTAAAAGTTGGTCGATCGGAGTACCTGAGAAGAAAATATTAGAAGCTTTTGAAATGTGATGCTATAGGAGAATGTTAAAAATCAGATGGGTGGATAAAGTGACTAATAAAGAGGTGTTAATGGCAAATTGTTGAAGAAAGAAGCATTTGGGAAAATATAGCTAAAAGAAGAGACAGACTTATAGGCCATATCTTACGGTGTCTGGAATAGTCTCTTTGATATTGGAGGGATAGGTAAATTGAAAAATTTTTGCAGGCAGGCAATGTTTGGAATATGTAAAACAAATTTTTAGGGATGTAGATGTAGGGGCTATACTGAAATGAAATGACTGGCACTAGATAGAGAATCTTGATTTGTGTCAAACCAGTCAAGTGACTGGACAAAAAAAATCTTGTCTAATCTTCTGTAAAATATTAGACTTTAATTATATAATAATTAAAAAATATATATAAATGTAAATTTAAGTAGTTTTAAATTCTAAATTAATTTTTTTTTTTTTTTACTTCCTTATAGAGAACAAGGAAGTATTGTAATCATAAAAAATCCCGAAATATCACTGAAAAGAAAACGTTTATTTCAGTTTTCAGATTTCAACAGAAATTTCCATTTTGACCATTCCTGAATTCATCTTGACTAGTTTCAGCGTGATATTTTACATACGTATCTCATGTAACTCAAAAAGATTAGCTGTAAATTGTTGAAATTTTGGATTTAGGATTGCTGTAACATCTAGTTGTGAATCTCCTTTTTTGATTGCAATCAACTGAACCAAAAGTATCCAAAAAAAACAAAATTCAAAAAATATTTGGATTTTGGGTCTCATTGAGAGCTTTTCAACGATATATCGTAAGTGGTGCTTATTTTCATTGGTTCCAGAGTTATAGCCAAATGAAATTTTAATTAATGAAACGTTTGGATCTTATAAAGGGAAGGCAGTTGGTTCAATTAGGATTTCATCATTTCATTATATTAATTTATTAATAATTATTAACCTCCTGTTGTAAAAAAATTTGTACTATAAATAAAAAATAAAAAAGTATCAGAAGTTATTGATTAAATAAAAATATATATACTTGCTGTTTTAATAAAATGTGTATGTGTAATTTAATAGACCTACAAGGAAGTCATGTGTGTCCACATCAGATTTTTTATTTATTTATACATTATTAATGTTTCAGAATATCTCTTGGTGGTGTTTGCAATCAGTCTGATATTAGAGGCCATAGAAGAACATATATTGGTGCCATGCCTGGACGTATATTACAAGCTATAAAAATGTCTGGTGTTAAAAATCCTGTTATTCTATTAGATGAAATTGATAAACTGGTATTTCTAATTAAAACTTTTTTCTTTATAATTGTTTCTTGATTATTTAATCATATTTATTTTAAATTATTGTAACTTTAGTTTCCATTAGTATTGTTAGTTTCCGTTAAACAGTTTTTTTTTGTCTTAATCAAATACTAATTAAAAGTATGATCAAATTCTAATTAGTTACTGTAATGTAGTCTACTTACTAATGTAATGAAACTATTAATGTACAAGTATTATTATATATGTATTTATAACAATCATCTCTGTTGTTTAAAGTTTTATTATCTGAGTCTGAACATCAGAACATGAACAATTTAGAGTAACTGTCGGATGGATTTTGTGTGATGAGCTTGTAAGATTTCCTGCCAACAACCTGACGCCAAATTTCTTACATTCTAAGAATCATTGCCAGTTAAATGATCTATTACAAATAAAAAAATTTATGAAAATCAAAGTATAATTATTCAAGTTGTATTTTACAATGTTTTACTGATTTATTGGCCTAATGGAATGTCTTAAGAAATACCTTTAATCAAAATATTAATATTTCATCTTATTTCAGCATTGAGATATCTGTACAAAAACAGCATTAATTTTTAGTTTTTTATATTTGATGTGGTTATTTTGTATTTAAAAATTATATAACAATTTCTATATATTTATTAAAAAAAAACCCCTCTTTTGTAATTTAATGACAAAAAATTATAGAAAAACTAACTTCAACTTTAAGCCAAAAATCCTATATCTACCTTCCTGTCTGTTTTTATTTTTTTTAATTTTTGGCTTAAAAAAACTGTGTTTATAATTTTTAAACATTTTTTGTATTTAAAAGTAAGTATTACTGGCAAATGAGTGACATCTTCAGTCTTTGGCATGAGATTTAATTGTCAGTTTCTGTGGACATAGAATTCTTGTAGATTGTATATAGATTAATAAATAATTTCTTCTATCTTTGTTATTATTTTGTATTAAAAAAAAAGTTATAATTTTTTTAATTGCTGGCACTTCATTAATTTTATTACAAGATTAATATTATTGTATACATTTAAAATAAATGCTATGTAAATTTATAATTTATTCATAAAATTAAGCGTTATCTTATAGAAGATTATATCATTTTTTTTAAAATTAATATTATTGGACCAAGCAGATAATTGTTTATATGAACTGAATAGATGTTCAAATGATATAATAAAATTTAAAGCTTTAGTAATTAAAAAATAAAAAAATAAACAACAGTTTGTCTATTTTTTATGTTGCATAATATAAAAATTATTAAAATATTAACATAAAATGTTCTCAAAACAAAAATTAATGTATGAAAAATGTTTTTCATCGACATGTTTGAAAGTAAAAATAATTTTTTTTTTAAAGAAATAGAATTTGTAAATAAGTCAGAATATATTATGCTTTCGACATAAACACGTTGACATAATATTTTGGTAAAAATAATTGCCAGTAAAATCAAAACATTACAACCAAGATCAGAATATGAACAAAACATTTTAATAAAAAATATAAAAAATCTCAGTAGGCTAATCAGTAGCTTTGTTGAAAACTATTGGATTGGTATGATCAGAAACCCCAACAAATATTTGAACTGAACAATGAAAATAATTTCATTGGTAATAAACTCCCATTAAAGTAAAAAAGAGGTCATATCATGTATTTCAATTATTAAAATAATACAATGATGATTGGACTGTGACATAAACAGCAAACTGTTGCCTTGATATTAATGAAATGACTGAGAATGGTGTTCACTTTTGGTATGAAATATTCTGTAATCTTTTTTTGTTGAAGTGTAATTTTTTCAAGTCTTTTGGAAATGAAATTTTAACCATAAATTTATAACATAGCCTTTTAATGTGTCGATTGCATATGTAGTTATTCAATCTAGTAAATTAATACACATCTCAGAGTTACACTTTGTACAATCTATTTCAGTATACTGGAAATCCAGTATAATGAGTAATTTAAAATGATAAGTCCATTTTAATAATAATTTTTCCTCACATTATCAAAAAATTTCCAATTAGATTTTGTTTGATTTTTTTTCGTATTTATGTTTGTATATTTTAATTCTATGTATGTTTTTTTTTTTAAATTCTGTATACTTTATCTTTCTGTAACATGTTTGGACTGTGCAAATTTCAGAGTACTTTTCATTCAAAAGTATGAGATTTATAATTATTACACTATGAATTTGATGTGAAATTGCTGTACATGTCCCTCATGTGATCATGCAAGTGATGTAGAGTTGATAATTTATGATTTTGATGGTAGAGGTAATTGATGGCATCCATGTCAATTCACAGTCTCTCCTGCAGTAAAATTGTATTACATTGTCTTCTGTACTGAAAATACTTTCTGTGATAAAACACTTTATAAATGATATGTTGAATCTTTTACTTCCTGTAAGGTTATTTCTTATATTGATTACATTTGCATTATGATTTTCATTCTTTTTTTTAAATTCTAGAGACTTTTAAACAGATAAAAAAATAAATTAGTTGCACTATGTGAAATTCCTTTAAAATCCATTTCAGAAAATTATCTAAATTTGAATAGAATGTAATATAGGGGTTACCTTTTGATATCCTGATTTTTTTAAATGAAATACATTGAACATTATTTGAATTATATTTTCCTTTGCTCCTTAATTTGTTGATCCATTATAATTTATCTTGTAATTCAAAATATTTTCTGATGTGTACGATATGAAGCGTGGTACAGTGTACATAGTAGACACTTATGGTGTTTACATCTTGATGTTTATGAACAGTTATCTACTTAGTAGTTATTTGTAAAAATTTTAAATAATAGTTAAACATTACAATTTTTCCAGATAAATTAACTTGGTTTTACAGATTTCATGTTATTTATTTTGAATTTATTTTAATATTTTTGAAAATAAAGTAAAAGAATTAACTAAGCATTCAAAAGAAATTTCAAGTTAATATATACAATTTTTAATGTTTTTAGGATTATCATTCTTTATTTTTTTGTGAAAGTTTTAAATTATTTATTCACAGAGTGTTGGTGTCCATGGTGATCCAGCTGCTGCTCTATTAGAAGTTTTAGATCCGGAACAGAATTGCCATTTCGTGGACCACTTTTTAAATGTAGCATTTGATTTATCTCAAGTTATGTTTATAGCTACTGCCAATCGTATTCGCACCATTCCAGCTCCTTTACTAGATCGTATGGAAGTGATTCATGTGGAAGGCTATTCCCAGGTTAGTTATACTCTTATTAAAATATTTTATTTTTTATTGAAAATTTTTTTGCCTGTAAAAAGTTAGCCTCTAAACCTAATTTCAGTTGTGTAAGTTGTATTTCCAGTCTTTATCAGTCCTCAGGTACATAATAAATTTGATATATCACAAAGGTACATGGGCAACTTGAGATTTAAATTTTATTAAACATAGACAATCTAAATAGTGAGTATTAGTTATTTTTTTTATATCTAGATTGCCTTTTGATCTTTTAGTTTTTATGAAATATCAAAAAGAAAACAAGAATACAATTTTTAACATTTCTATGTTTTTGTTTAAATATTGTAATTAACTGATTATATGCAGACTATGTTAAATAATGATTTAGTTTCAGATTTAATTATTACCAAAAAGTGGATATTATTTACTTGCATTTAACTTATTACTTATGTTGAGTTTTGATAAGAAATGAAAACATAAGTGCAGCAGTCATTTATTCAATTTATAGAATCATCTGTTCAATCTCGAATAGAATCTTATGATATATGTCAATGCAACTGCATTGTACTTAAATAAACTGATGTGGTATTGTTAATATTCCAGTAAATTAAAATAGTGTGTTATTTGAAGTATTTTTTAAATTTGGCATTTGTGTGTTTATATTACTTGTCCTCTGCATGCATATTTCTCATATTCCAGGCTGATTTTTTTTTTACAATTCCTTAAGTTGTACATTTTATTTCCATATTTATTTTTATTATCTATATTTATTATTTATATTTATTATCATTTTTATTTCCATATTTGAAAGAAAAAAGCCACAGTTCCAGTATCTTCATATTTGAGTTAAATATTTTGAATGGAATAACTTCTACTCATCAAAATGCAATATAGTTTTAGAGTATTGTCTGATAGAGAGCTATTAATTTTTAGTTATTTTGTGGTAGTTTCTGTTAAATATGAAATGTTGTATATCTTTGTTTATAAAAAATAAGGGTTGTTTCAGAATTACCTTTGGATTGATCATTGAAAGAAAATAACCAAAAATATTTATGATATTATAAAAGACAATTCTGTGTTTTCTATCTACAGCCATATGAAGAATTATAAAAAAAAAAAAAAAAAAAAAAACATAAAAATGGGCTCAAAGAATTTTGATGTCAAGGTACCCAATCTTTTTACTAAGCCAAACTTTGTATTTTGGAGAAGAGTAGTCACAGGTCATTAAGTATTGGCTTTTGGAGAATTGTAAAAAGCTCTTTCTCTTATGTTGTAGTGTGGAACTTAGATTATTTGGATCCTTTGTGTGTATTCCAAATTATTTGGTTTTGGATTGATCCCCTCTGAAGCTTCTTCAGCATCTTGCTATAAACTTCTGACATAGTTGTTTTTTTTTTCACATTTCATGAATTATATAGTTTGCTTTTGGTCCCAAAACCATATCTAACAGTTTTTGATTCAATGATGTCTGCTTGAATTCATTTGTCCCTTTTTAGATTTTCTATTGCAAATCTTGTATACTATTCTTTTTGTCACATTATTACAATAAATGCTACAGTTGTTGGTGGTGTAGGAAGAGTTACAGACTACTTGCAAAAAATTAGTTTTCATCATTTACCATAATTATTGATTGCTGATAGCTTTGTATATTTGCCATGTTTCTGTTGTATCCAGTTTATTTTCAATAGCCTGTCTGAAGTCAGTTTACAGCTATGGATGTAGCTTGTACTTATCTTCATTTTTGTAAAACAAAGGATTCATTATTTTTATTAAATATTATATTTTTAAATCCTATGTTATATGTTTACAGGAAGAAAAATTGCATATTGCAATTCGCCATTTATTACCAAAGCAGTTAAATGAACATGGTTTAACTGAAGATTTTATTCAGGTGCCAGCTGACAGCATAAAACTTATAAGTAAGTAATTAGTAATTGATGTGTGATTAATTTTGTAAAATAGTCTTGAAGTTAAAATATTATTTTTTAATCTTCTGTAATTATGTCTCCCATATTTTATTTGTTATTTACTATTCTTTTTCTTAAAAACTGCTGTTTTATCTGCTTTTATTAGCCTTTAAAATTAGGTTAGAATATTTTTTTTTTATTGGAGTTTGACCATTATTAAAATAATTTGGTAAGAAAAAATACTTTTTAATATTTTATCTTGTAAGCTCTAATTATTTCTGGTAGATAAGTATTGTTATAATTTTTTTCCCAAATGTTAACTATGATTTTTCTTAATAAAACAAAAAATTTTTTTTTGTATTCTGTAATATTTTTCTTTGTACTATTTGCATATTTGACAGATTTTCCAGTTTTTCCTTGAAGATTAATAGTTAACTGAAACATTAATAAAATATTAAATTTGATTAAAAGCTTGTTATAAAAATATGTACAATAATTTTAAATTTTAGTTCAAGATTTCTGCAATATTATATAATTTGTGATTTTATTTGTTTCGATTTTTAATTTATGTAATTAAAAAAACAGAATCTAATGATTTTATAGTTCCTTTAATTCTAAATTAAACTTAATGGTGAATATGAATCTAAATGCTATAAACAGTCTTAGGTCAAGTAAATGCTTATGTTGAGGGGCCAACACAATGATTCTTAAACTGGCCTGCCTAAGAGGCTTAAACAGTACTGTTTAATAAGTGTTAATTAAATAACACCATTTAATAAGGAATACTTTCCTATTAATTTTAAAAGAATTAAGGTTGTCCTAAAAATAATTACATTCTTACGATAACTATATTCCCATCCCAATTATGAAGGCAGTGTTTACAGGTTTTTGAATTTTTAATTTACAATCCAATGTTTTCTTATTATGAAGATAATAAGTTTTACTGTTAGACAGTTTGGGTCTCATATGCATCGCAGTAGAGGTAAGATGCTTTCATAGCACTGATTTGACAAAAAAAAAATTAAAATATTGATGTAGGAAAATTAATGTGCTTTAAATCCTTTTACATGTTTAAGACTTTAGACACTGATGCACATAGTAGTAAACACTGATGCTTTTGAGTAAATTGCAAGTTCTAAAATACATTATAGTTTGTGCACTTGCACAGACTGCTAATTTGAAAGTTGCCAGTTTGAAAATTGGCAACTAATACTTTGATACATTTGAAAGTAGGTTTGACAATTGTCATTGGCAATTTTTCAATATTTTTAAATATAATAGAGGAATTTTTTCATTATTTATTGTGAAAGTTACGTAAAAATATGGTATTATGTATTCCATATTAATCATGATTATTATCACCTTTTTTCTGTCTTTAAATATATATTAAACATCTTATATTTTGTTTTTTCTGTATTATATATGATTGTTTAATGAGTGTTTTAACTAACTTATTAAAAGTAACATCAAGAAGTTTAAAAAAAAAACTTTTTTTATCATTGTTCCTTGGTGAAATGGGATGTCAAGTTCATTTCTTTTACTGACTTAATAATGTTATCAGTGAGTGGATAAGTTTCTCTATTGCCTTTTATATTAATAGGAATATTTTGTTTTTTAATTTAAAATGTAATCATGATAAAATAGCATAGTGACATGAAAACCCTCTAATGAGATCAATGATTCAATTTAATTTTTAGCCATCAACATAAATTGTTGTGTTCTAAGCTCGTGTAATACTAATCCAACACATTGCATTTACTTGCTAAAAAATAAATAATCAGTATTAGTTGTAGATATTTATTATTATAAATAATACTCCCAAAAGTAAAAACAGGCCGAAAAATCAAAATAAATTGGCTTGGTTTTGCAATGACTTGGCACTGCTAGCAAACTACATTGATGAAGCTAAATCACAAATATTAGAACTTCAAAACATTGTGAATAAAACTGGCCTCAAAATATCATTCGAAAAGGGAAGTTATAGCCCAAAAACCAACATCATTAAAAGTAAGTAAACAACATTAATAGAAGCAAACATAAACAATAATAAAGTCAGAATAGTAATCCAATTTAAATACCTCTGAGAAATAGTAACAGACGACCTAAACAAAGAAACCTTAATCCAAATAAGAAGAAACAAACTAGCTAAAGCTCAAAAATTAACTTGGTCAGTTACAATAAAAAATTTCTATCCATAAATGCAAAAATAAGACACTACAATACAGTTATAAACCCAGAATCCACTTATGCAGCAGAAACACTCTTCTACCTGAATGAACAGTCCAAAAACACAGATTCCAGGAAATGGGAAGAACCTGCATCAATAAAAAGTACCAGTAAGGACGGGCAATGATGGATTGTGCCCAACAAAATCTTACACAAAAAGTTTACCCATCACTGAAACCATGCTTAAGAGGAGACTAGGATTCTTTGGACATATCATGAGGATACAAGATTGAAGACTTCTGAAACAGCTAGTACAATTCAATCTTCAACTCAAAGTACACCTGGACAGGATAGATGGATCAGAGAAATTAGAGGGATCTGAAGGAAATTTGTTTTACACTAGTAAAAGACACCACAGATAAGATAAAATTAAGTGAGAAAATCAAGAACAAAATCACTCGCTTTACATTCACTAGAAAATAATTCACAACATGAACATTTTCAATACTAGAAAGGGCACAAAGATCAGAATATATGAAAAAGTACTGGGAAGGACCAGAAGGCCCAAACAGTCCCATTGAAGAAACTTTGATAATAGACTAAATAAAGTGATCCTAAGCAGTCATAAGAGATCTTAATAATAAAGACTTACTATTATAAAGAAATAAACTTATTTATTGCAAAGAAGTTGAATGAATCTGAAAGATTAGCCATACAAAGTCATAAAACTTCCTGAACCATTGTCTATGATTACATAGATTTAAATAAACTTGGTTCTTTACAAGTTTCATTTTATTATTAAAAAATCAGTGAAAAATGTGCTATCTGTAATGATAAAAGTACTGATAAAAGTAATGATAATATGTTATCTGAATGATAAGAGTACTTGATTTTTACTAATATGTACATTTCTGAAAAATGTAGACTATTTTGCTACTGATTTGTAAATGCATTTACTATTTTGCTACTGATATTGTATTCTATTTTATCCAGGCTCCAGAAACCTGAATTGTAGACTGGTAGCAAAAGATTAAGATATATCCCAGTTCAGTTTAGTTCAGAGCATGTTGTTATTGCAGACATTCATATCCATTATAAAAATAATTATATTTAAGTTGAACTCAAGTACTGAAATACCATAATAAACTGAATAGCAATTATTCTATCTACTTACATCAACAGTTCCAATGTATGTGACTGAATATTGTTTCAATATTAGTTTATTCACACCATCAGTTTTTAGCACTCCTCTATCAAAAAATTATTTAGAAAATAAAGCAGATTTGTAAACTTTTTTGAAAAATTGTCTGAAAAGTGTTAAGCTATTTAATTTTAAGTTGTAGCTTCCAGCCGTATTAAAAAATCTAATTTCATAAAATGTGGACTTTAATCACAATATATATTTACTTACTTTATATTTGTATGAAAAGCTTAATATATTATATACCATTTTAAACTACAAAAATTTTCTAAAAATCTATGCAGATTTCAATTTTTTATTAATTTTTTTTTTACAGGAAATCACATTGTTCAGAAATTGTTTAGCTCTTATTTATGTACTACTTATCTGGAAATTAAAATTTGTATCGTATTTTAAATCTTTTAAAAAATTTTTTAAAATGTTTTTTTAAATGTTGATCATTGAAATTTGTTGAAATTTTTAAACTAAAAAAAAAAAGGCCAAAATGTTAATAAATTTCCATAAAAAGAAATTGTAATAAAACATCTATGTTTAATTTGGTAATAAGCTGAATAATTTATTTTGTATTGATGTGAATTACTAATAACTCAAATTTTTTGTATTGTATATGCTCACCTAGGTATTGTAACAGTTAGGTTCATGATACACAGATAGGATTCAAAACGAGTAGTGCAGCAAGTGCAACTATCATGTGAACAGCAATTTTCTTTTTGGTTATAATGAAAGGTTTTTTTAAATTTTGAATTAAAACTTAATTAGTCAGCAGAGTAAATATAATTTTTAAATTAAAATTGTAATGTAATGATTAATATGTTACTGTGTGTTAATGAAGATTATCATGTTAAACAAATGAATATATAAGCAATTTTAGGGTAAGATAATGCCAGAGTATGAATTTATCACTTTCAAACCTGGTTTATTGTTATAAAATGACTAAACTCTTTTCACTTTGTGTTAGTTTATATACTTCACATATTAAATTATTTATTAAGAAAAAGTAATTGTTTTCTGATGTGATAAATGTATTCAGTAATTATTCAAAGAATATGATTATTATAATATAATATTTGTTGTCAAGGTGTAAGTAGTTAAAATTCGTGGTTACTTTTTCATATTACATAAAGCTTAATTTATATGTGTGTTAAAACATGTAGTATTTATAACTCATGATTAAAAAAAAAAAAAGTTTTGCAAAAAAATAAGTTTTTTCTTTCATCAGTATTATATAGTCAACTGTGTTTTTGAAAATATACCTTGTGACAAACTTGATAGAGCCTGCTGTCAAATCATTTAAAAAAAGTCTTAAAATATGTTTCCTTTCATTTGTGGATTATCATTGATATATTACATTTTTTTTTCAGTTAATTGTTATACAGCTGAAGGAGGTGTAAGGGGTTTGGAGCGTAAATTAGGCGCATTATGCCGTGCAGTTGCTGTTAAAGTTGCAGAATGCAGTGGTGGTGAAAAATTAACTTCTGCTGACAGCACAGAAAAATTAGATCTTAAATTAGATCTTAATTCAGAACCTCCTACTTTTCCAATTGTGTTAGATGAAGCAGCAGTTGAAGATATTCTTGGGGTAATGAATTCTTTTCTTGTTTATCAAACGATGATGATAATAATAGTAATATGTAATTTCTTAACATTCATTTTTTTTTTTGAATTTGTAAAGAAATCATAGACATTTCATTTTATAACTAGGACCATTATTATTACTATAAGAGACCAACAATATGTATATTCAAAGTAGGGATTATTCATTAGCCTAAGAATACATGAAGATGTACTACACAGTTTTATATGTACTTGTTAAGGTTGTAGGTTAATTACTCTGTGTTATATATTGTATATGATTTATTAACCCTTATGCACCACGATAACTATAATTTGCTACTTTGTAGGCTCTTACATTCATTACAGTTGTAGGTGCATAAATTTATTTGTACAATTATTATATTTATATATGATTATTGGCAGCAATTTGCTGTTTCCAAGAAGGTATCACAATGTATTGTAGGATATATGGGAACGTTTTTACATGCCTTTCTCATAGAGATTTATGACTGGCTTGAGAAAGCCTAATCCGACCCTTCTGAGCAAGAT
The DNA here is from genome assembly GCA_010016005.3 of Zanna intricata. NCBI lineage: Eukaryota > Metazoa > Arthropoda > Insecta > Hemiptera > Fulgoridae > Zanna > Zanna intricata. The sequence goes on along the minus strand of JAAAKQ030502271.1, from coordinate 6,586 downwards.
ATATAATTTCCTACTCGTTCTATCTTTGTCATACAAAGGTTTTGTTTGTATGCGTGTGGTCTCTATTTTGTCTAGTATTATAATAATTTTTGCTTGAAAGAATCCAAAATCTTTGAATAGAGAATCCAAAGAAACTCACAGAAGGACATTTTGTGGAATACAAAAAAAAAAATATGTTATTTTTACTACAACGTATATTTCTGGCACAGCACGGTCAGAATGACTAACCAGAGCTGCCTTGTCACACTTCTTGTTTGTCATAGTGAATATCGTTGCAATTCTTATTATTATTTTTTAAAATTTAATTAATTTTTTTGTTATGTGTTTATATTTTTTATATAGTAATAATATTTATATGGTCATATAAATGTACAAATAATGAATCAAGTGTATAATAATGTGCATGTGGTTATTTTTGTAATTTGGTGGTATAGGGTACACTTCAGATTTACTTACTTATTTTTTTTTTTTTTTACTTACTTTACTTAATTTTTTTTAGAGCTGACTTAATTAACTGTTACTATTATTATTTTTTTAACACAAATAGACTTATTGATGATGAAAGAATATGGGAACTTTTAGCGGAAGACAATGTAGATAAACCATACATGCAATTATTTTGTAAATATTGTGTTCTTTATGCGATTAGATCTCTCACAATTTTCAACCTATCTTAGAAAATACAGTTTCTTTCAAATTAAGGAACTCTGCTTTATACGTAGAGCAAAAAAAAATTAAAAAAAACATATTTATTGACAAAGGAAAAAGCTAAAATTCTTGAATTACACAAATTTTATGTAATTAAAAAACGACAATTTTTATTTATATCTGTGGTAATTGTTATACTGGTTGTATTGAAATGACATTTGTTTTATACAAATATGGAGAATTTTTTTAACCTAATGTAATCTTTTGAAATTTTTTTTATAAAAAATAATGAAAGGGTGGGGATGTAAATGACCGTGTGTAAGTTAATTTAGTCAGCAAGGCAGTTTGTCTGATCGGCGTGGTTGTTAAGGGTTAAACATCAATAACTTTGTATAGTATTGCAGTTTGTTTCTGTAATAGTGAATGATAGATTTGATTACTATCTAAGGTTTTGCTTTTTGATTAATTTTGTTTTGAATATAACTTGCTAATATTCATTGATGGGAATAGTGAAACAACTTTCCATCTTTGTCATCAACACAGAACTCAGATTATATATATTGGCATAAGTGCTTACATAAATATTGGCCACTCAAAAATGAATTTTTCTCTTATATATATATATATTTTTTTTTTGCATCTATTTTGCAGTTTTATTTGAGCTATAAGGTTAATTTTTAGAATTAGAAATAAATTTTGTGAGTTAGATTTATAGACAAAACTGTTATGTTAAAATCAGTTGTTCATAGCTCAATATTCATAATTTTGAATTGCTAAGACAGCTTCAATATTAATTTATTTATAATAATTAAAAACATATATATAACAGTATAACCTTTTTATTTGACCTACATCAGTTTTAAATGTGGTAAAAATTTTTTGTGTAAGAGTTCTGTCATAAGAACATTAAATGGTTATAAGCTCATAAATTTTCTTTAATGGAGAGAATATTTATTCATGCTGTGCTTATTTATGTTTTTATTTGTTATTTTATTTATTTTTTTTATTATATATATCTTTTTGTTTATTATAATAAACAGTAATAATAAAATTATTTAAAAATATATTTCAAAATACGTAAAATATTTATTTATAAAAAAAAAAAAATGTTTATAAAATGTTCATATATAAAATCCATAAAATATTTATGTATAAAGATGTAAGTAAAGTGTATACTGTTAAGATAATATTAAGATTTATTCCTCCAGCATATTAATAAAGATGTGGAGATTTCAAATATCTTGATAAATTTTGTGATAACTCTGTTGTCAAATTAAGCAAGTCAACTGCTGATTATGATGGCCCATTCATTAATCTTTAACTTTTAAGTTAAATTTTTAATTTTACAAACTTGTATACTTTTTTTTTTAATTGCTTGTAATTTTAATTTACAAAATATGTTTTTTTTAATTGTATTGCACATTTTAGCTACCTAAAAGATAGCCTTTCTTTTAAAAGCTCTAAAATTTTCTTTGTTTCCTTGTTTAAAAAATATGTTTGTTTCATTAATGTAAGCTCACATTTTATTTTATATTTTCCTCCAGGATTTTCATTAAAAAGATAATTATGTTTATTATATTTTTGCATACACATATTCACATGGGTGCGGGCATGCACAACCACAAAAAAAGAAAATAAATAAATAAAAACAATGTATGTATAACGTATGGTATTTATGAGTGTAACTAAAACATATTATTGTGTGTTTCAGAATGAATATAGTATGTTGTAATATTTATTAAGTTTTACTTACATTGATAAATTATACATGAAATGAAAGAGCAATTCAAATACTGTAAGACTTCAAGTACTGTAAGAAGTGGGCAGGTCGGCTGGTAGTGGTGGCACATACACTTTGTTTATAAACCCAAAGAAAAAAATTGCACAAAGTCAGATCGGGTGAATGTGGAAGTCTCAGCAGCAAGCTGTCATCTGGTTCCCAGTGACCAATCCAGTGGTCAAGGAGAATTTTATTCAACCAGTCATGTGCAATATTTATACTAATGAGGTGCATCATCTTGTTGTCAAATAAAATTCTGTTTGTACTGCAGTTGAGGAAAGAGCTGTAGTTACAGCATATCAAGATAGTTCAATCTAGACACACTTGTTCTGTGAAAAAGAAAGGCCCGTAAACTTGCCATCAGAATATGGCACAAAAAAAATTCATTGGGGAGTCTTGTTCACACTGCAATATTTTGTGAGTACTTTCTGATCCCAGATATGCACATTATGAATGTTTACTTCTCCATTAACATGAAATGCTAATTTGTCACTGATTACGACACTCAATAAAGTCTTCATCATAGTGCATCATTTGATTTGTAAAGCTAGAACACAAACCTTAAGCTTAATCTGTTGGCTTTGGAGCTTGTAACAGCTGTAAATGTTATGGATGCAGTTGTTTCCTTAAAATCCTCCACACAGATGTCATTGGAATTGCTAATTTGCAGGTAGCCTTTTTAACAGATTTCCCTAGGACTATGCACAAAAGACTCTTACATGTTCTCTATTGTCTTTGAGCATACTCGATCATCCTATATTCTTCTCTTTACATATGCAGCCGGTGGTTTCAAATTGTTTGTACCATCTACGAATGTTGTTGTCGCTTAAGGTATCATAACTGAAATTCAAATTAAAATTCACATTTTGGAAACTGTAAAACACAGAACGCTTTACATTCTGTTAGGGGGTTGCCAACTTTGCTGTTAGTGTTTACAAGTGGAAGGTACAAAAACAGTTGAGCTTGTGCACAGCTAAAACTGTTGCTCTTTCATTTCATGTGTAAGTAATCTAAGTATTTGAAACATGAGAAATATTACACAGCTTTAAAACTCTGATACTAATTTTGAAATGATTGTTTAGAAATGTTTAGTAAGATTATACCGGTAATTCAGAAGGAAAGAAAAAAATTTGGGAACTGATTCTAGAGCCTGACTTAGGAAAAAAGTTCATACAAAAAAATATCAGAAAACGGCTTCTTATCAACTTATGGCTAGCAAAACATTTCGCCAGGATTTCAGTTCCCTTGGTAAAATGAGACCATATTGAAATTTTAAGGCATTATTTAAGAGGTAAACTTATATAATGAATTTTTCCCTGAAAAATCAAATAAAACAGGTGTCAGAACTGTATCTCTCATAGTTTTCATGTTATTCAACATAAAACAAAAAAAAAATTTGTCGACAAAAAACATGTTTTTTTAGATATGAAATACAACAGCTTTGTTAAATGACTAATACAAGGATAAATTTTATTATTAAAACTTATAGAGAATTTAATTCTAAGAAAATTCTTTAATAAAGTCTATGAAAAACAAAAACTAAACAGAAAAAAGTTATGAATTTATAAAAATTAAAGATAGCTGTTTTTTTAGTACAGTAAATTTAGACCTCTGAAAAATTAAAATAATTTTAATTTACTTTTAAAAAAGTTATTCATGAGTTTATACTGTAATACAGTATTTTACAATAAATGTTTGAAAATTCCACCACTGACATCGATCTACTTACATTTTTTGTTGCCTACCTAATATATTCATGTTCCTTGATGAGAGCAGTAGCATTGAGAATGCAAGTGATCAGTTCAACATGTATGTCTACATTTTTCTTGTATACTTTGCATTTCATCCATCCCCATAAAGGAGTAAGGTCTGGTGATCTTGGTGGCTAATTTACATCCAGTCAGTTTACCAGTTAATTTTTGATCCAAGAATTTTCTTATTTCATTCGTGAATTGTGTTGTTGCTCCATCAAATTGACAGTACATTTCAATATTTTTTTGTCGGTGAGACATATTGAAGCACTGTAAGAAATTCATTATTTAAAATTTTCAGATAATTTTTTCCTGTAACAAGTTGTTCTAGTATGAAAGGGCCTATTAATTGGTTAGTGATCATGCAAAACACCAAACTTTCACCAAAAATTGTTGTTGGAAATACCTTTGTATTTTTTCACCACAGCTGAAACTCTTCCATTGCAAAAGCTGTACACCAAAATCATGTCAGTGTATTCTGTGTGAGTGGAATGACGCTGCATTTTTCAAAACAAAACATTCAAAATGGAACTTCATGTATTTAAATTCAGATTCAATTGGAAAAATATAGGAACAGTTTAGAGTATAAGCAAAAACACTACAACATGATTTGAGATTCTCAAAAGTAATAAAACAAAATCAAAATTATATCAAAAACAACTAAACTACATTTTTATTAACACGTAATCACAATTTTATGAGAATAATGACTAGTATTCAAATTAATTTCAAAGCATACAGTTAATATTGCCTAACTATTTTTTCAAAAGTGTAAATTTATTCTAAAAACTGTCATTTTTAATCTTTACAAAATCATAACATTTTTCTTTTAAGTTTAGTTGTGTTTGATTTTTAATAATAAAAATTTATTTATTTTTATTTTTCATAGACCTTATTGAATTAATTTTCTTAGAATTAAACTTTCTGCAAGTCTTGATAATAAAATTTAAGCATTTAAAGTTACTATACTTCAAATGTAAATAAACGTGTTTTTTGTCACTAGATTATTCTGTTTTATGTTGGATATCATGAAAACTATGGGAGCTAAAGTTCTGCAATCTGTTTCGTTTGATTTTTAGGTAAAAATCATAAGGAGCCAGCTGTCACATTTACTCCCTTATATAACGTCTTAAAAATTTTAGTATGACTTTATTATACCGGTGTAACTAAAATCCGGAATAAACTTTTCGCTAGCCATAACTCAATAAGAAAGTGTTTTTGGCCATATGTTTGTATAAACACCATTTAATGCAATTTCTATTTCTTCTTATTAATGATATTTTTTCCTTTTTTCACAATGTTAAAAATACCATTTAATGTAGTTTCTATTTTTTTACAGCCACCTATTTTTGACGATGATGAACTCTGGTCTAGAGTTGGAGAACCAGGTGTCGCAGTTGGTTTAGCTTGGACTGCTGTTGGAGGAAAAGTAATGCTAGTTGAAGCAACTAAATTAGCTGGGGGTGACGGACAACTGATTTTAACAGGCTTTCTTGGTGGTGTAATGAAAGAATCTGCTAAACTTGCTCTTAATTGGCTTCGCAGTGCTGCTAAACAGGTTAAAATCATTCACTTCATCTATGAAAATAAACTATATATGTTGATAGTAGTTTTTAATTATTTTTATTTTAATTTTAATATTTTAAGTTGTTAAAATTAAAAATCTAATGACTATGAAAAAATCTTTTATCGTGATTGGTTGTGTTTCAAATTATTTTTCTTAGCAATTAATGAAAAATAAAGATGAAATGATATCATTTATACATAAATTGACATATGAAAACAGAGATCATGTTTCCTAAGTACTATATAGTTTCACTATCTGCAAGTAGTTGAAAGAACACGTGCAAAAGAAATTTGAAATAGTGATTTTGTAGAATGTTCTTGTAGTTTAGAAAATTCATTGAAAGAAGTGTTTCGAACTGGTTGGTATCGTTGTGAGTTTATTAAAGTTTAATTGGATGTATTGTTGAATTTAGGATTATTTGTTTTCTAAGTCTGATAACTTTACATATACAATGTTAATTAAATTTATTAAAAGATTTAAGAACAAGAGAAGCAATTTTAGCAGATTAATAGTAGAAGGAAGATTAAAGAAAAACAAACCGATATACATGGCATTTATAGATTTAGAAAGGCATTTGATAACATTCATCAGAATAAAATGTTCAGCATTTTAAAAAAATTTAGGGTTCAAGTATAGAGACAGAAGAACAATTGCTAACATTTACTGGAACCAAACTGCAACAGTAATAATCAAAGAACATACAAAAGAAGCGGTAATAAATAAGGGACTCCGACAAGGATGTTCTCTATTCCCATTTCTTTTCAATCTTTACATAGAACTAGCAGTTAATGAAGTTAAAGAACAATTTAGAACTGGAGTAACAGTGCCAGGTGAAAAGAT
>JAAAKQ030502249.1:0-20352 GCA_010016005.3 Zanna intricata | reverse complement strand
TACACATCATCCTCATTCATCCTCTGAAGTAATACCTTACGGTAGTTCCGGAGGCTAAACAGATAAAGAGAGATAGATATATGAATATAATATTTATATTAGTGTTTTTATTTAGTTATAAAATAAAAACTATAAACATCAGAGAGTACTTCTGATAATTTATCACCCCTATGTAACAGTTAACAAACATTAAATTTTTGCAGCTATCAAACGGATGTGAATTTTAGGATAAATATGACTGTTAAATATTTTAAAGGGTGATCTCATTCATACAGAATACATGCTGTGATAAAACTACATATGTGCAGCAATGCTGCTTCTGATTGAAGAATACGTTGCAGTATATGTAGCTGTAAACATGCTGAGAGCATAGCATATAAATTTTTTAATAAAAAACAATCTTTGAATTCCTCAGTTGTAGAAAAACACGCAGCAATTGGTTCAAGAGTATCTAACAGAACTAAGCACAACAGAAGAAATTGCTATTTTAGTATGCGATCTACTATCATCATGAGGTCTAAACCATCCCACTTAATTATTTTAAATAATAAACTAAGATTATAAATCATATACAAATTGAATGTAATTTGTGTAATATTAATTAGATGATGTTAGTGAGTGTTGTATGTTAAGTTTGGTTAGGTAATTTCCATGTGCTAAACTTGGTACCATGTCAACATAACCTAAACAAATTAAATATAGAAAATGAAAACCAAAGATCCAGTTGAAACCTAAGTTAAAAAACGTGGATAACACTATAACAGAAGAATAAAAGAAACTAATTTCTGAAAGAATGACTGGCAAACCAGAAAACAGTAAAAAACTCAAAAAGTAGTTGATTTAATGTAATCTTTAAGCGAGTGTTTTGGGAAAAGTAAACAATATTTATTTGTATATTAAAAAAAAAAAATTATATTACTTATATATTGTAGCAATTAGTAGAAATTTTTCTTTATTTTTTAAATACAGTGTTTATTGGAACTTATATTTCCTAAGTTAAGTTTACTGGTTAGTTTTTTTTATGTAATTTTGATACACCGTCTTGGCTTATTTTTGTTTTGCTAGATACAAAATATAATTACAGAAACATATTTTTTTTAATATCATGAGATTTGCTTTGTTTACAGTTATGTAAAAAAAGCGATTGTTGCAGGGCTTTGCATAAATTCAATTGTAGGCCTACAATAGAAATGCGCTGTGCATATCACAATGCAAGAGCTGTGTGCCGTTGAGTGTTACAGTATGCGAAGTGGAAATCATGGCTAAACTATGTCATTGTCATTACTCAAAACAACTCCATCATCCATTCTTTGGAAAAAGATACAGCCCATATGTGGATCAGAACAATCTCCACTGCGATTGGACTAGAAAGCAATGGCATCCTTGTTACCGCATAAATTGATGTGGTGAACGCATTTGGTTACTCTTTTAGGTCAATTTTATTAACATCATCGTTTTGTCTTGATTTTTTATGAGGTATAAGTTGCAGGTAGAAAGTGTGGCTTTTATTATTTGAAGATTCACAAAATGAATTAAAACATTCCTTTTTCTTTTGATGAATTAAGGTACGTATTGAAAAATTTCCAGGGGAAGTAAATGATAATATCATTTACCCCCTGGAAATGATAATACCAGGTTCAGTATGTTTTCTCACCTGAATAGTACATTATTACATTTTTTGTCTATTTACAATAAAATATTCTCTAACCAGATTTTTCCAGATCAGTACGTTGTGCAAGTTGATGGAACATATGATAAACCGTTGTTTAGTGTGGTATCATGAGAGAAACACTATAATTGACCAAATGCCCCCCCCCTCCCCAAACAATGTAGTTCTTCCAAGGTAGATTGTTTATCGATCATGTAGTTTCCTTGGAATCTGTTATTCAAAATGCCCTCCTACTTGGCCCCAGTGCCTGGTTGTGGTATCTTTTAATATGCAAAAAGCGTACAACACGTCTTGGAGGAGTAATTCTAAAAATTAACTGCATAAGTGGGGTATATAAGGAAATCTTCTTGCATATATCTGGGGTTTCTTCTGTAGTCTGTTCGTTTTGAGTTGAAGTTGGAATGATGATATCTGAAAGTTTCACACTAGAAAACTGAATACCACAGGGAAGTGTCCTAAGTGTTAAAATTATTTATTGTAGCCATAAACTGTGTGTATGAAAACCTGTTATTTTTTGTTGATTTCTTATTTTACGTAACGTCTAGAACTTTAGTTACTGTGAGATGCCACTCCAAAACACAGTAACCCGTTATGATTGTGTAAAATGACTGGATTCATCTTTTCTCTGGGGAAAATGAAATTTATCTGCTTTTCACGCTTCTCCAGATACTGACCAATAGGGAAAGATACTGACCAAGTGTTTTTATGACCAGTTGAAGTATGCACACTGGTTAGATTTTTAGGAATGTGGTTTGACCAACTACTCATGTGGGTAACACATTTAAAGGAGCTGAAGGTAAAATGTTTAAAAATTTTGACACGCTTAGAGTTGTATCTAATACTTATTGGGGGGAGCTGATTGAGTATGCATGTTGTGTTTCTACGAGTTCTAGTCCGTTTTCACTTAGACTACGGTTGTGTAGCTAATTCGTCCGCTCATCTACCATTCTTAGAATGCTAGATGCAGTCCGTCATTCATTCATCCCTCTTGCCACACGTGCATTTTGTCAAGCCCTATGTGGTAAGTCTACTGGTGGAAAGATCCCTTTGGAATAGATGACATCTAAGGATCTGCACTTATGTAGCCTTATGTAGCTTGTATTAAACGCAACGAAATCATCCAACCTTTGATGCGGTGTTCTCCAACCAACAACTGATTTGAAACCAGTAACACCTGAGGTCTACTCTTCTATTGGCAATCAGAATCAAGCTCACTGCCTTTTCTCAGCTCTACATATACAGTTGCCTCCAGTTATTACTGTTGCTCTAGGTTATTATCCCCCCTTGAGGCATTCTTTTGTTAATTACTGCTTTGGTCTTTGACATTATCCTAAAAAGAAGACAAATATGTTTATCTTAAGGAATGAATTTTATAGTATTTTGAAAAGCGTGAATCCTGATGCTATAGTTTATACAGATGGCTCTAGAAATGTTAATTCTGTTGGTTATTCTTTTGTGGTCAGCAACAGTACATACATGTTTGGCCTTCCCAGCATCACCAATATTTTCATTGTGGAGCTGTATGCTATTAATAAGGCCTTGCATATGATTTACCCAACATTTTGTCATGTACTTGTGCACTCAGATTCTGTGAATGCCTTACAGATGATTCGAGAATTGTACCCCAGGCATCCTGTTGTTTGTGAAATTCAGTGTATTATTTTGCAAATGAATCGATGTAATACAACTGTGAGCTTCTGCTGGATTCCTGCTATTTTAGAATTTCTGGTTATGAGCGCGCTGATTGTGCAGTAAAGAAGGCTTGTTTGCAGTTTCCTTTAACATATCGCTTCAAATGATCTCTTCCGTTTTCCAAACAGGAAGGTACATGATGTGCGGCAAAGTTTGAATAGAATGCTACTATGAACAATAAACTTTGCCAGGTTAAGAACACTGTGTCACCATGGAGCTCCTCGTGCAGAAATAACCATCAAGAGGAGGTTATTTGCGAATAGGACATGCTAGGCTCACTCTGGACACCTGATGACTCAAACAGATGTATCAGTTTGTGCTCGCTGCTACTGCCAACTACCAGTGCACTGCATCATTGTGGATTGTATCTGTTTTGCGGTATTGCGTTGCAAGTTTAAAGTAGGGGCTAACATGTGAACTATTCTAGAGGATTATGTAATGTTGTTATTGCATGTTTTAAAATTTTTAGGGCCACCCATTTACATTTAAATATTTTAATTACTGTAGTATGTTTCAACTACTAATGCCTTTTGCTATAAAGCAGATAGTTATTATTTTGAGATATTTAATGTGATATGTCTTTGCATTTATTTTGCTTTTAGCATATGTTACAGGCTTTTTACTTTAAAGGTGTATTTTTGAATTGCTGGGTTTTTAGTTTTAATTAATTTTTAACATTTATTTTTTACAACGAATATATCATGTCCAGATGATGACAATGTGAAGAATTTTTTGCCCAGAGAAAAAAATAAGTGTTATACAAATTAAAAGAAATATTAAATTAAATATTAACTATTATTGTAGGAAAAATAAACTTTATAAGTGATATTTTTAACAGAGGAAAACAAATGACTTAATTTTAATGCAATCTTAGAGACAAAAAAGTAAAATTATTTATTTTAAATTAGATATTCTCATCTAATGTTTTTGTATAGGTTTTTAAATTAGTTCTATTATTCATTTTTCCTGTATAAAATTTATTATATACAGAAATTATATTTATGTAACCTACATTACATTAGTAGTGTAAATTTATTCTATCGGTGTTAATAATCAACAAAGAATAACAATAAAATTCTTATTTTGTTGATATAAAATAATTGTTTTGAATTGTCAAAACAAAATGCATAAAAATAAAAACGATTTAAAAAAAGATAATGATGCTGCTGAAAAAAATCTTTGGTTACCTACCAGTTTTCAGAATTGTTAGAACAAAAACAGAACGAATTAGGAAAAAATAAATTAAAACTTCCATAATTACTCACATTTTCATTAATTAATTGGCATTACAGATGTACATTGCATAACAGTAAACAGTACTTGGATATTTTTTTTCAGAATCTTTGCCTTAAAATATCCTATGAAAAAATGGCAACTTCTTGGTTTTTGTTCTGTCCAATTTTTTTTTCCAAGATAATATCAAGCAATCACTATAATGTTTAATACACAGGTTTATATTAGCTTTTAATCTTTAATGTTCTTGGTAATCATTAGTTTTAACATAATATGTTTTATCAGCTCAATGTTAAGCCTTTCATTGTAAATAGAATGAGATGCCATCTCCTTAGGTTTAAAAGATAACCTCCAGTAAAGTCCATCAGGGCTTGGTAAGGAGCGGGTGGTTGGAGAGTGTCTTCCCCTATGGAATCAGGATGTAAACAAATGGGCAGTTGTGGAGAGTTTTATAGAGTGTACTTAGAAAAAGAAAGGATCGCTGATGGGCTCTATAGCTGTGCTTGTATTTCTCTTGTACTGCAGTATGTTTTTGTTGAATTTTTGTTTTATAAATTATGTAATTGTTGTTATTGTTCCATGTAATATTTTTATATTTCGTGTGTTGTATGTTGAACTCACTTTTACCTTCTACGGATAGTTCCTTGTTTAGCAGTTCCTTGTTTGGCTAAGTCCTTTCAATCTTATTTAAGACTTAGTAAGATGTATTTTTTTAAGTTAATTAAATAGTAGTACATCGACGGGAATGTCACTTGTGGCATCTGCATTGGTGGCGTCCTGGCGACTGGACTGTATCAAAAGCCAAGGTTTCAAAGATGACCTCGATAAAGCCCGTAGGGGCTATGAATGGAGAGGGTGGCGGAGTGTGTCTTCCTCTGCTGGGAATTGTCTGGATGTAAAAAAATGACATCTATTTTTTAAAATCTATCCTCAAACAATCAAGTTATTGCAGAAAATTGATAAAATAATTTTCAGCCTCATTTATCATCATTATTAAAAATTTACAACTGAAAAATTTTTTAATTTAAAACTGAAGTAATGTAAATAATTTAAATCAATAAATTTAATTTAACAGTTGTAAAACAGTTATAAAAAAACAACTAGTAAGTTATTGTGGTAATGCTATTAACAGCAGTCGGTTATTTTTTTTCTACTGGTTGTTTTATTTTCACTGTTATCAGATTTTTGATTTTTTATAATTTATTATTAATTAAATTGTTTTGATACCAGTCTTCCTTGTGTTTTCTTTTTTGAAAATGGAAGTTTATTCTCGTGTTGAAGTGGCAAATATGCATTTGAGACAACAGAGCATTTTAAATATGGGAACGTATTTAGAAGTTGTTAATGAACAAGTTAATCGTATGACTGTTTATAGAATTTTGAGAAGCCTACAGCTGTATCTATATCATATAAAAAGCATGCAAACTATGGAATTACCATCTGTAAAGATGAACATTTTGTGAGATAATTTTATAAAAATTGACAAGTCATTTCTCATTGTGATAATGTTTTTTGGTGATTCTGGATTCAACTTCACAATAATCATTGTTAGGCGCTAGAAAAATCATCATGCCATAATACAGTTAAAATTTCAGAAATAATTTTTAGTAAATATCTGGGTTTATATCATTGGCAAATCACTGATAGGTGTACATCATCTGCTAGCTGAATGTTGATAATTATTACAATTTCCTAGAAAACTTCCTGTGAATTATTTGGATAAAATTCTTCTGGAAATTACAATTATATGTTCATGCACGGAGATTCCCTTTGTTATCAATTTATTTTTTTATTATTACAATAATCAATACTTAGATGATTATTTCCCTAAAAGGTGGACATTTATTGTACTTGAAGGATCAGTATCCTGCAGATGAATATCCAGGATCCATTAAGCAATTATGCCTAGCCTGCAAGATCATCGGATATGAACTGAATAGATTTCTACCATGAGGACAGATTAAAAGTAAAAATGCTCAGAGTTGAGGGCAGAGAGAAACGGAGAGGGAGAGATACTTACATAAATTCAGCATGTTCCAGGAGTTTCCTATTATATTTATAGCTGATTGCTCTGAAAAAAGTTATTAATAAACATGCTCCTGGAAGTGCTTGTTTTTTAGTAAATGTGTCAAAAATTTTCTCCCTTTTTAGCAAGGGGATAAAACAATGCGATACTGCACTTGTGTCATGTATTGCATGTTTTGATTATGTAATGTTTTTCTGCCTGAGTGTATTAGTCTTCTTATTATTGTTAAAAAATACACCAATAATGGGGGCTTTTTATTATTGTGGTGCTTGTTCTGAATTTTTTGCCTGATAGGTTATAAATTGCTGAAGCTTAATTTTAATTGATTTATATATATCCTGTTAGTGTCTGTTTAGTTTGAAAGAATTTTAGCAGTTAACTGATATTGTCTGAATCTTTTTATTATAAATAGATTTCTTCAGTCTAAAATAGTGCAAGTATATCGATATAATAACTTGATTGTTTGAAATGAGCGCATGATGACTCACGAGGGAGAGTTGAGGTTTGAACATCTGCTACAATTAGATACTCATAGGTGGAGTGAAAGTACTATTGACCATGGACTCTGGTAGATGCTGCCAATTGTGTTCTAAGGGATGTGCACTGATGAAGTAAAGATCTGTTTCAAGTCATTGTATCTGGAATAAAATAAAATTTTTTCTTTGAAAATCGAAATGCTGTGTATGAAAGAACATCAAAATAAATGAAGTGAGGATGCTTCTTACAGGGTTGACCTCTCTGTAGGTTGGTCAAGTTGTTAGCACTAAAATACCTTTAAATACTAGGCAACGTTACCAATGAGAATTAACCCTATGCGCAGCCCCCTTGTCAAGTAGATTTGTGCTATGGAAAAAAGAGATTCATTTTAGGGTGACCAATAATTTGAATCGCAAAACAAAAACATGTGCTTATAGCATGGAAAAAAAATTCTTGGGTCGGATTAAATTTTGAATTTAATTAAATACATGTAGTCCCATTGAACGAACCGCATAGACATTTTGCCCAAAATTTAGAAAAATTTTAAGTTACTCATATTATTTAAAATTTTAAAAATAAAATTAACAGTCAGTATATCTGAGAACAATATCCAACAAAGATCTAAGGCAAATCATAGATATTATTTTATAAATATTTGGCGATGTTATGCCAAATTTACGGAGATGTTGTACGATAGTAATTGGTATTGATCCCCAAGAAAGAAACACTAGCGGAAGAAGAGAAACCTTTCCTGCATAGTCGAAAACTCTAGCTACTTCTCTCATGGTATTATACTTTGTTATCTTATCAATAGCTGCTTCTTCTTACATATTACCTTGCTCATATCTCACAGTGACATTAACTATATGAAGGCCAGACTCGTTTTTAATAATGAAATCTGGCCTCAAACAAATTGATGCTTCAGGATCACTATCACATGTGCAGTTCCCGTTACACATGAAAGCAACTGTCCTGACGATTGAGTACAACGCCTAATTAAAGGAATTGAACCCGTTTCAATACCATCAGAAATAGTCAGACTCCCATGTGAACCACCCTGATGAGTTGCGGGAGGAGTTATAGTCACCCCCCCTCTCTTGCGTGTAGATGTTAACAGAATTAACATTAGAACCGAATAAACACCCCGTCGTCCCAATGAAAGTCTTCCACTGCAATAACGGTGTTATTTTGAGCTTTAATATTACTGACAATGAAGTTTTTAACATCGTCATGCCTTTTAATATATTTATTTTGTTAGAGAAGCACTTTCCTATAACATGACCTAGAGTTTCGATAGCAACACATTTTCTACATTTAACAATATTTCTGGGCGATAAAACCTGTGCACACACAACTCTAGTTCCAAGTGTGTCAGTTCGAAGTTTTAAAGCATTTATAGATCTGGAATCCGTTAAAAAGTCCATCTTCATAAAGCCAACAATTACCAATTGGATTATTCTTAAAATGATTTATACCTCGTCCCCCATCACAAAACACAGCTCCCATGACTTAAAATCTTCATGCTTAAATTTTTACTTTAGCTGATCAATCTCACCAACTAAAGGTGGCCAACTAATATTATGCTTAGCGAGCTTCATTTTAAGCTTATCTGCCATGGAGTTCTTACTAATGTAATATTGGACAAAAGGAAGATGATTATTAATAAGTTTAGATTTAGCCTTCCATTCTGAGATCTACATAACATTACACAATAACATTAACATCACGCATCTCGTTATGATAACATTATGCAATCTAGGTAAACCTAGACCACCATCTAACTTACGGGTATAAAGTAACCCGTCAGGAATGGAATAATATAAATGTAAAATTTGCTTTATGATTAATCTAAGCTTATCATCCACAAATTTTAAAAATTTTATAAAAGGTTGAGATACAATCATATAAAAGGTACAATTGATATAAAAACTCTGAAAAAATATATTTAAAAATTAGATTTAAGTTTCTGTCTAGGTTTAAGACTCAAACCCTGAGTGAAAATGGCAGCTTGTAAGAATTTATCTAACTGCTGCTTGGCAATAATACCTTTCTTTAAAGAAAAGTCTATTCCCAGATATTTAAATTTCTTGCCAACACTCAAGAGACTGAACCCTCTGCCCATTCAGAAAGGACAATTTAGAATAGATTACGACATAAGTTTTACTTTTATGTTTAATAAAAACCATGAAAACTTTTATTAAAATTTAAGTTTAAACAACTTTATGACAAAAATTCTCAGCAGTTCTCAATTGAGCTTGAGCCTGAGAAGGTTCACCACTCAAAAAACAAGATCATCAACAAAACCGATAGCACCAGTAGCGCTATCGATTCCACCACTATTTAATTTAGAGCAAATATTAAAAATAGAGTCAATAACAATATTAAACAACAAAGGATATAAAGGACAACCCTGCTTGACGCCTCTATTCAATTTATTGGAAATTTGACTGTCCATTAAAGACGTTAACACACCAGTATACATATTAGAGATAATGTTAACAAATACTGGAGGAAACCCAAGAGCAATCAAAGATTTAAAAATAGTATCGTGGGGTACTGTATCAAAGGCTTTAGATAAATCAACCATAGTCATACCCAAACCTCTCTGTTTTCCTGATCTTGCTGCACAGATTGCTTCGTGTAATATGAAACAATTGGAAAATAAACCATTACCAGGCATAAATCCCATCTGACAAGAACTAAGCTGAACTCTGTTGAATACGATTCTCAAGAAAACCAGCATATAGCCGAGCCAAAACTGAATCTATGGTTATAGGCCTCGAAGAACTTGATCATCAAAATCCTTATCCGGCTCAGGTATAAAAACTGTATGATTTTGAAGAAAAAATTTCAGATAATATTGGGTAACAATTAATATAAATACTTTTAATAAAAAATACTTAATGCCCAAAATGAGTATATTACAAGGTTGTAAACCATCCGGACCAGGTGATCCTTTTTGTTTTAATTTACGAATCCAAAATTTTATTTCATTAATATTAATAGGAAGCATTACAAATTCAAACGACATTTTATCAAAAATTTGGTATTTAAATTTAGAAAAATGCGATTCTCCCCATAACTTATACATATCTTTTAACTTATTAAGAGGAGGGTTTACCTGATCCTCAGGGTCTTGGAGTTCTGATAAACGTCCTTCAACCACTAAAGAGCTAACTTTGAAGGATCTTTATTATAGAGTTCTTGAGTTGTAGCATATTTTCGCAGTTTCCTACTATCAAAAGCTCTCTTATATAATGTAGAAATGTGTTTTAATTTAGAATAATCATTTTTAAAATTAGTTTTATTAGATTTATTTAAAATATATCATCAATCATATCCACAACACATTCAGCTGCAGTAAATCTATCCAATATTACATTTAAATCTGCAATAGATCCGCTCAATTTATTGGAGATCTTCTTTGGATTAGCAAGTTTTGCATCTTTCACTAAACACTTAAAATACTCCGCTGGCAAATCCAAAGATTTGGTTACTTGCAAAAGGACATCAGATTTATCCAAATCGTTAGTGTGTGGTATAAGAACTGGTTGTTCAATTCGTATAGCTTGCAGCCTCTTTTGATTAGCAATACTCGGATGCACGCCGTTAGTATGCACTCCAACACCGCATTTAGTCTTGAAGACAAGATTACACCCAGCAACACCACACGAATAATCACCTCTCTCTGGAGACTTAGGACCTTTGCATTTAGCATAATGTGTACACACTGAAATATACGACCTGAAATCAACCGAATTACACTTACTACAAGCCCATTCAATATTAGCGGGATGAACAGACCTATAATGTTTCATAAGCCCATTCTTACCACCTGCAAACAAAAACAATAACAAGCATTGTTTACGTTGCTGCTGTTGGAACAGAATTAAATACTTATCTGGCCGGGATTGATTACTTATAACTAAAGAGCTTGGTGTAGCCTCTTGAGACATGGTTATATATAAAAGATAAATTAAAAATAAACAAATAAAATAAATTTAAATAGGTTAAAATTTATAAAATAATGTTGAACTTGTGCACAATTAAAACACCGATGCAGAAATTTACAAAATATAAATAACATTGCCAGTTGAAAACAAGTGAACCCCACTGCAATAAGTATTTTATAATCTTCAAAACCTAAACAATATCCCTGTTAGTTAGATTAGAACAATAATGAACAAATTATCTATACAATACGAATATTAAAATACAAACAATATCCCTGATAAACAGGTTACAACCAACAATAACAAATAATCTATACAATACAATCATTACAACATCAAGCAAATCTCCAACAAACAGGTTACAACAAACAACGGATGAATATTCTATACCGTAAATATTATATTGCTCCATTATAAATAATATAATGCATGGCTTCACATTATAATCTAATGTATCCATTATGATTAACTTTTTATTTACCTTTAATTTTTGAAAAATAAATAAAAACATCAGTGGCTATAAATTAGCATAGTACTCTACTAACTAATGAAACAACATGGTATACAAAGTGCAATCTGCCAGTTATCATAAACATAAATATAAAATATATAAAACAGATAAAATTAAAAAAATAATAATAAATGTAATTTAGAAAAAGAGATTAAAAAACACAATTAATCAAGATTGTTGGTTAGACAATCCATCCCCTTCTTCCATTTCTTTCAGGGTCTTTAAATAAACTATAATAAAAACCAGAACAGGAAATAAATTTTGAAATTTAAAAACTTAAATCTAAATTAGTTAAAACTTAACTGTTTGAGTTAAGAACGGTGAGTGACTAAACTCCAGTAGACAAAGACGTGGGTACTTTTCTTTTTCACCAGGCAAACCCCAATACATCTAGGTAACATTGTAACGATACATTCCAACAAAATTTTCAAATACTAAAGTTGCCTACACAAGCAACAAGCACGATGTGTGACAAGTTCGGGCATAGTACATACGTTCCACGTCGATAAGAGGCGGCGGGTATAGTAAGCCCCCCCCGCCCCTTCAAAAAGGAGATCTGGATGGTCACAGGCTTTTGGATTCGTGATAAGCAGGTTTGAAAAAACTCTTGATATTAAAATTGAATGGTAGACTACAAGCTTGACTTCGATGAAGAGAAAATCAAAATTCCTAAAAAGGTTTGCAAAGCGGTTAAAAAATTGATTAATGTAACCGATTTAGAGTAATAATATTTAGATCTTGAGTGTTAAAGAGGTTCCACAGATAAGGGAAAGAGAGAAAGAAGAATAAAATAACAAAGAAGAAAATAGACTTATGTTTTAATAGCTGGCAGACAAGATAATGAGGTAAAAGTATGGATTTGGTAATGGCGGTAAAGGAACTTCACATTACGCTGTCAAGTTCCTGTTCACCCTCCTCCCTCAGATGTCCCTCTGCATTATCATGGTTTCAAAGCGGTATAACCCATATTCTGCTGTCGAAACGTGCTGAGACCATCTAGTGTTACTGTAAGTAGGTTAAGACCTTCCACAGCAATGTTATAAAAACATACCCTTCACCTTTAATAGCATAACAGTATCTGTTCCACTTCAAATACTATCGATTTCTTGTGTAAAAGTGTATTATATATGAATCATATTGGTTCATTTAATATATTGTTATTAAGACAATACATACTTGTGCGTAGAAAATGTATATCCATTGCTAAAACATACGCATCTCGGATGTAATTTCAACTCGTCACATTCAGGACGGTTTCACAAAGTTGTATTTGGTGTAAGTTTATCGCATGGAAGTTGTATCCTTCATTGACTTCATGATCTGTTGATATTTTGTACAGGTGAAAAATTTTGAGTATTCTGTAAACCGACAACAAATATATCGCTTACAATTTTATGAATCGATCGATATGGACATATTAACTTTTTCCCAAGAGTATAGACTACGTTTACTTCTTGTCACTGGTATTTAAGGATCTACTTGCTTGAGGGGCATGCATTTTCTGAACTAATCGACTGTTGTCAGACTGGATAAGTTTCATAAAAAAAATTAGTGAGGATTTATTATTTAGTTTGTAATTAGATTTTAAATTTGTTTTATTTCAGGTAGCGGTGATGGAATCGATGTAACAGCTTCGAAAGAAAAAAAGAAAATCGGAAAGAAAAGAAATCTAAGAAGTAAAAATAAAAGTTCTACAGACGTTGCAGAAAATAAAGAATTGCTCTCTGTTAATACTGTAAGAATTGTTGATGTTTTATAAAGTTAGTATTGTTTTTTTTAACTGTAAACTTACATTTTAAGTGTTAATCAGTGCTCAGAATTTGGCTTTTTCAGCGGTAACCCTGCCTGTTGTTCTGAAAAAAAATCTGAAAATGATAACAAGCTTTTATTATCAACATTCGACCCTATAATAAAAACAGTACAAATATAGTGAATTGTTATTATAACACTAATTTTCATTGTAACAAAATGATTTTGAGTTAAAAGGTGTTGATGAAATTAATAATAAAAATAATGAAACTGTAATTTTTTCCGTAACATTTTAAATAGAATTATTGCCGTATGTATTTGTATTTACCTGAACAAGTCGCTTATCGATTTCACTTTCATTTGCCTTACTGACTTGATTTATACTCTCGATATATGGACGAATCAATTTTACAAAGAGACGGACGTTGTTGGGCTGAATATCATGTTAAAGTACGGCTGTGATAGAATGTTGCCATCATTTCTAGAAGGTAAACAAACATTCATGATAAAGAACTTAACGCCCGGCCCCAGTGATAACCAATAATTTGATTGAAAAATTTTACAAAAGTAGCGCTTCACCGGTGAGTTTAATGTTTGCTAATGTTTCATGATTTTAGATCTATGAAGTTCCGAATTAAAAATTGGCCTATAAAGAATCGGGTGCCAGATGGTGCTGAAAATGTTAACCGACACACCCAAGAATAGCCGCTGGATCGTTCTAGCGGTTAAACTTTGTCATCAACTCGAGAATTCTAAGGGTTCAGAACCTATTAAAGGCAGTTACTTTTGTACTATTTGAATACAGATGTTCTTTGGTAGTTTTTTTTTTACCTCCCCTCTGGGTTGGACCTCCAGTTAAGTATAACTCAACTCAGGGAGGGGCTGCTTGTTCCAGTGGGCTCTCTAGAACAAAGGAACTCAGGAATGAGTGTAAGGTTTTAAACTTTATTTCATCTCATCATCTAACAGGGTTCAGTACTTTGTCTTCTTGGACTGGACTTTTTAAATCCTTTCTTTGTTTTATTTTTCACTCACACATTCACACACTTTCATACTCAAACCTCAGGTGATAAGGGAGATCCAGAGTCCCCAGTCGGTCAACGAGAATGGAGCACCTCAGTACCCCAGACCTCACGAGTGGGGCTGTCCTCTCTCCCCCACACCCAAGTTCACCATCATCCCATATTTCTATTGTACCCTTCTTTCTTTTCAATGATGCTCTTAGCCGCACCTTCTATATCTTTCCAGGCTCCACTTGCTGACATCATATACTGCTGGAGCGTCCCTGGATCCAGATGTTGCAGGGCTGACCTTCTTCTAATGCCATCGTAATACTGACATTTAAAAAACATGTGTTCCGGGGAGTCGTGCCCTCCGCAAAAGACACACCTTGCACTCTCTCTTCTTTTGAATTTCTGTAAGTATTTATTATTACAACCATGTCCTGTCAGCATCTGTGTCAGGTGATATCCTATCTCACCATGTTTACTCGTCACCGAGGCCTCTAAATCCGTGATTATTCGCCTGGTCCAGGCACCAGCAACTCCATTCTTCCATCTAGTATCCCATTCCGCTCTAATTGTTTGTCTTGCTTCCTTTCTGCCAGTTCCTTTATGCCTCAACTCCCTTTTGCGAATTAACAAGTCTATAGGCGTGACATCTGCCATGACACAAATTGCTTCGTAGGAAACAGTTCGGTATGCCGTTATGACTCCTATGAGGATTCTTCTGTGGACACCAATCAGTCTGCGCCGGTTTAATGCTCTCTCCATCGCAACCCCCCAAATCGACGCCGCATACAGAATTGCTGCGATCACAGTCGCCATTATTATCAGCCTTCTTGAAGCCTGTGTAGCTCTCTGAGAGGAGAACAAGCGCTGTAAGCTTCTTGTTATCGATTCTGCATCTTGGCAGACCTGCAATACATGATTTGAAAAGCTGCTGCATCTGTCCAAGTGCATCCCAAGATACTTTGGTAGTCTGGTTTGAATTAACCACACTTCTCAGGAGCAGTCGACCTGAGACTGTGCAAGACTACACTTTATTTACATCTGCATGTAAATGCAGATGCAATCCTCTGAAGTATACCTTTTGGTATTACTTCCTGAACCTATGGTATTACTCCCGAACCTAGTGGTTCGAGAGGCTAAACTGAAAAAAAGAGACGCCCAAAGAAAAACATCTTGCTGCAGCCCATGATTTTTGCATAATTGATAAATTAATTGTTGATCAGTTTGTTATCAGAGGTAACAGAAATGTGGATTTCTTGTTCAAACGTAGAGGTAAAGTCGCAGTCAGTGCGATGGCGGCATCCATCAACTTATATACTGAAGAAGTTCAAAGAAGAACATTTGATTAAGAAGCTTTACGGGTACTGATTTTTTTTGGAATAAAAAGTGTATCTTGCTTTATTATTGTGAATGCCACTAAGCATTGCTAAATGTTAAAAAAATGTTAGAAAAGTTGTAAAAAACAAATGACGTGGGTTACAGTTATTAGTTAGCAGTGCGGGTATATTGTACTTTGTCATTAAGAATGTTAGAGTTATCATAATAAATACAAAGTTTGTTTTTTCAGTCTTTTAATTTGTACTCTGAAAATGTCAATCCATGTATATCTATCGCTGAAATGTAAAACCGGTCACTGTTTGACAATTCAGTAACAGTTATTTCAATCCAGTCATAACTTTTGCTTATAACTATTAAAATTTGACAATGTTTTTTCACTTTTTTTATTATTAACACGAATAACAAAAGTATTAGTAAAAATAAATGCATAATTAGACGTAAGTACAAAGCTTTCCCACGCTTTTCATGACAGATTTTGAAAACTTCATTTATCTTGACAATTATTTCTAAAGAGAAAATAAATTCTGTATTTTTATAATAATTAGTGAAAGTGTATGTTTGTAGTATTTTGAATCATTCTTATCAAATTTTTACAAGATTTTACAAATCTTAACATGTGTGGGGCTGTATTGACTTTTTCTGTTGTATGTTTTCAAATAAAATGTACAAAAAGTATAAAACCGTGAAAACAATCGCTTTTGACTAATGTTTTAGGAAATTCGGTAATATTCTTTTTACATCATTATTTTTTTTACATATATCTGTTAAAAAAGGTGTTTATTTTTCTTCTGTGCTTTGAAATAATCTCCTTTATTGTTAAATTTACAAGAAGGTAATTTATACAGATTGTGTTTTTAATAATTGCTTTTACGTACATTTATTATCATTTTTAAATTAAATTGTGGCTTCTTTATTTGAAAAATATTTCATAATTCCGTTATGATATTTAATTTTTTGCGTTGCACTAGAGATGTTTAAAAGTTCAAACTAAAAATTATATAATGTGGCATGTAATTGAAATTTGTGATAACTAAGCCGGCAGGTAGTAGTAGTCAATCAAATATGAGAAATTTAATAAATATCTTAATTATGTCAAAAATTTTAAGCAACATTACCCTAAAATTTGGCTCGGTGTTGATTTCATAGTTTGAAGAGTGACCTGTAGTCGGTTCCATGATGACAGAATTCAACACAGCACAACAGTGGTGTGAAGATGATTGCCCACTTGCTACATAAGGAACAACATATATGGCCATATATATATATATATAATGGCCCTTTTCAATGACAGTGGAACTCAACATTTTTTGGTGGCCCTGAAAAGGGCCATTTATGTTGTTGTTGATGTTAACCTCGTGATAGCCCTGAGAAGGGCTGTTGTTGTTAGCTCTGAGAAGAGCTATTGGATCTGGGAGATGTTCTCCAGCGAAGTTTACTTGACTGCAGTCGGGGAGTTGAGGCTCGTTCGTTGAAATCCGACCAGGCTTTCCCTCAGCGGCGGTTGGGTTCCCACTACAACATAGTAGTGGAGACCACCAGAGCCCCACAGTGTCGGGTCGGCGTCGGTCATCATTCGCCGGCGTGACCGAGGCGGTTCTCCCGGGCGATCCCACGCTGGGCTGGCTCTTGTAGCTGCGTCCGCTGGCGGGAATGGTGCCTCCGCGTCCAGCGACTCCCTCGGCGGACCAGCCAGGCCTCCTGCTCCGGCGGGGTGGCCCAGCGTTGAATCGACCAGGGAACTCCTTTTGACTTCTTCCATCTTCTTCTTCCCCAAGGTCTTATCTTGGCGGTAGTTGGTGTTAGAATGAAGTTTCTCGCTAGAATGTCTTAATTTATTAGAGCCCACAGTGGTGGGGTAGTGCTGCCATGGTGGAGCACATCTCGAGTTCCCCCCCGAGGGGAGTAACGCCCGCCAAGTGACATTACCGGTTGCCACACCACCCCCTCCGTTCCTAGCCCTGAAGGGCTTTACCGGAGGTTGTCTTTTTGCCTTGGTCTGATAAGGCCACAGTCATCAACTGACTTCGGGGAGATGCCTCCGATGTCAATGCCCCGAGGGACATTCACATCGGATAGTAAAAGGCTAAATTTACATTTAATTTTAAGGTGACCGTGCCTTCAAGAAGACATGGGACACAGCAAAACCACCACTAAGAAACAAGTTAGGACTGTTTGCTGAAGCACTATGACCCCCGCTCCTGCTTAAACAGCTACAGCAACAATGCTATTCTAACCGCGTTTTCTACAATCTGCTCGTCAGCTTATAGAAAGGATTGCACTTGCTTGCTTATAGTTACCAAGTCCATGAGGACCCCAGTCTTGGCCCATGCGAGAGCTATCAACTCTTGCTCGGCACCAATCTTGAGGCTCGCTTAGACACTAAGTTATTTGCAACTGAACCGCATTTCCTAACTCCCTTTTAATGTGCACCCTGTTTCTAACAAATTCTCAAACGCATTCTTTGTCTGCACTCGGGAGTACGGGAGAAATATACTTCCAAGAGCGACTCCATTGATACCAAAACAAATATAACCGAGGCTACAGTGCCAAAGCGCCTACCTCTGGTCAATCAAACTAGCCCCGGCGTGCCCTAGCCACCCGGGGTTCTACACTACACTTCCTCAGCAGATCTGCTCAGGGCGAGAAGTCGAAGGAAGTCAGCCACAATTGTCCACTCTCTGCGGGTCTTCCAGTGTAGATGCACAATCAGATGTTGTGTGGTGGGAGTGCATGTCTGTTCATTTGTATCGTATACTGTAACTCCAGCTGACTTTTTCATCCTTGCGCCTTGCCGTGTGGTAAAACTATATAGACATGAGTAAATGTGTAAACTCATTTGGAAGTTCAGTATGTTAATGGATGTCACAGTTGCAATCAAGCGGGTTAAGAGAGGCTTTATATTAAGATAGAGGTTTGGAGGTTCTTTATATTAAGACTCTTGTTGGGGTCAGCAACATTTAGCTCTTTTCTAAACCTAAAAATATTCAATACACAGCCATTAGCAAGGAAGGTTGTGCTATCGGAATGAATGGTGTAATTTTAAAGCATTTTATATCTGGAGGGAGAGATACCAGTACAGTACGTGCAGATCTGAAGGATTATCTGCATCCTGTAATCAAGCCTGTTGATGTGGAATGATCTGAATATGGTATTTTGTTGTGACGTGACAATGTTTTACCTCGTAGTTCCATTCCCCCAAGTCTTGCGACAATCCAAGATTTGACTTTTAAAATATTTTCTGCTTTTCAATATGTTCATCTGATGTCACCTGCAATGACTTTTACACTTGGCATCTTTGGCTGAATTTTTTTATTTTTTACTTCATACCGTGAAGATTGTGTAGGATAATGATTTCGGTGCACATTCTTACATTCAACATGTTATGAAGTAAATGCATTTTAAGATTTTCATTTGACTCTTTCTAAATAAAAACATAATCTATCAGTAAAGAAAATTTAAATTGTAAAATATAATCTAAGAACAGATTTTGTGATACAATATGTGCAAACGCATGACTGAATATTATTAAAATCTTACACAAATTTAATCTGAATTTTTTATCGCACTCATCTTGTGATTTAGCAATTAATAAATGACATACAGTGACACATCTTTGTACTGGTCAGTTGGAAACTATTAAAAGTTGAAAAAAGAAGGCTCAGATTAGACTCAAGGATACCCGTACATATATTCTTTTGTTTAAAAATAAATGTATTTTTATCATATTGAAATTTGTGTGGGGTGTTTCTTAGTAGTAAGTTGATGTTCTTTTTTTTTTTTTCAGGATCTCAATGTATCAGAAACAAATGGAATATCTACTGCTGATCCTATTCAGTTGCAAGATTGTAAGTTATGTCCATGTGTATAAACTAGTATACATAATTTGGGTCTTAATGTTAAATCGTAATTAAATCTATTGCTGATAATTTTTCATTATTTCTTTTCTTTAGTTAAGTCTTATTTGCACTTTTTGTCTAAATGTGCCGATTTCCATAGTAAAGTGATAGTTTTCTGTTCTAAATCCAAAAATTAATATTTCAGATGTTTGAATTCTTCAATTTTATAAGCAGAATTAAGTAAAAAATGTCATCTTAATGAATCTAAAAAATCAATTTATAAATTAAAAGAAACTATTAGGTTTTTATTTTATAAAAAAAATTGCTTATCGCAACCTTTGTGATCGTATTCTGGCTTCTCATCTGAAAGATTCTCAGTTTGAACCTTGTCAGATTTGGCATTTTTCATACCTTAAAATTCATTCAACATTATGAAATTTTAATGGAGCGTGTGTCTGTCTTGTCTGTTCACACTATCTCGTTTACTTCATTCTTTTTCTCTTCCGTTGTCCTTCTGTTAACCCATCCAATGCAGTTGTCAAGATTGCACTTTCTAACCTTATGTCCAAACCTGTTTCCTCTTTACCGTACTTCCTTACTTCCCACATAAGTGCTCTTTCTTCTTTAATCTTTTATCATTACTTCCTCGTGCCTCACATTTTATTTTGTCCAGCCTTCTCTACATCCCTATCTCAATATATATATATATATATATACGAGGGTAAGTCAATTATTATCCGCAATATAGTTATAAAAATTTATTGTAATCAAATAGGAAACCTACAAGTACATCATTTTTCAACATAGTCCCCTTGCTTTTCAACGCACTTGGTCCATCGTTGTACAAGCTTCCTGATG
>JAAAKQ030502248.1:23723-40447 GCA_010016005.3 Zanna intricata | reverse complement strand
ACACACACACACACACACACACACACACCATTTGGGGTCTATAATATGTATTCTCATATTTGTGAGAAAATAATAATAAGTAAAAATTAAAGCTTGTTCAGTTTATAAAAAATATCGATGTATTTTAATTTCTTCAGAGCAACAGTTTGGTCAGTGCAGAAGCTAAATCTTATGAGTGATCTAAAAATGTGAATTCAAAACAATTGGCCTCCATCTTAAAAAGTATTATTTATAACAAGTTACCCATACTTTGTAGGGTATGGGTAAAAGTGTATTTTGCTTGCCCAGTTCTTAGCATTAACCCAACAAACACCACTAGGAGAGGACAGTATTTTATTTCTCTTTTTTTTTTTAATTTTAAGTATATATTTTTTAGTCAACTGGAGGCAGGAGCAGCCAATCACTTCATACATACAGTAACAGTGACTTTTGATTGAGCCGCTGCACTGTACAAAGTCTCATCCCTTAAAAAATTGAAATTAAAAACCCTGAAAGTGGTTACGATTATGTTTTGTTTTCGTGTAGCAGGTTAGGATTTTTGTGATACTTATTGTCTTACAAAGGAAGAAACAAGTCCAGCATGAATACTAAACAAAGAATATCTATTAGAATGAAACTAAAAAACATCGATTAGGTCACAAAATCTTCTATGCTATCTGCAACCCGTATGAGGAAAATTATACTACAAAAAAGTTTCCATAATTCACTCCTTCAGTCATTTTTAAGGGAGATTTCCAGGAATATTGGAATAAAATGGATATTGCTAAGAGTAGATCTTTGCAGTTAAAACTGGACAGACTGAATAAGATTGTGAAAAGGATGATGGATGATGTTGGAAAACTATTTGTGGAGAAATTTTGATGATATATTGCTTATCTTAGCACAGACTGAAGGTTGTAGAAGAAGAGAAATAATTTCCTAGATGTTCACTGGCTTAGCACTTTTCAACTTTCATTAGATGAACTGAAATGTCGTATATTACATGGCATTACTGGTAGCATAAAAGTGTGTATTTAGGCTATAAAGTACATTTTGAAATCAAAATGAGCCTCACTGGTAAAGAAATTCATGTTTAGCTGAATAATCACACTGTTGGAAGTGAATTTCAAAACTAGTTTGTAACAAACTTTGAAACCAGTGGATAGGAATATCTCTAAAATAAAGACTGTTGGGAATTTCTCTGCTTAAGGTTGTTAAACCTGTGTTGTTCATGGCCACTCTGGTAATGTACACACTGCATTGTTTTCTATAAGTTGTTGCATTTAGTATCTTTGATTATGTGTAAGTTATTATGTTATAAAATTAATAGGAAAAAATATATTGCGGCTGACTATGAAATATTTTTATTAAACCATCAAAGCAGTAAGCTGGCTAAAATTCATAGACAGTTGGTTGCTGTGTTGGGTGATAATGTAATAAATGAAAGAAATGTTTTAAAATGATGTGAAAGGTTTAGAAATAATAGAATTAATATGCATGATGAAAAACATTCGGAGAGGCCCTTGATAAGCACTAAGGACTCGTTGAAATGCTGTGATGATGAAATCAGAAAAGATGGTCACTCAGCAATTTCAAACCTGGCCCTTTTTTTTCCTGATGATTCAAGAGCTGTTATTAGTTGTTTTCATGACCATGATACCATGATGGTTGTTCATGACCATATAGGCTTCAGAAAGGTTCATACACATTGGGTTTATGCACATCTTAATGGAATGCCACAAAAAGTCCAAATGGGATCGTCTTTGGAATTTTTTATGCACTACACAGA
Organism: Zanna intricata; assembly: GCA_010016005.3. Classification (NCBI taxonomy): domain Eukaryota; kingdom Metazoa; phylum Arthropoda; class Insecta; order Hemiptera; family Fulgoridae; genus Zanna; species Zanna intricata. Next base: position 38,679 of record JAAAKQ030502248.1, on the reverse strand, counting down.
AAAAGGTATGAGTACTTAATTCAATTGTTACCAGTGATGAAACAGGTGAAACATGGATTTCATATTACATACCAGAGAGAAAATGTCAAGTAAATGTATCATCCTCGGTCACCAATCAGATAACAAAGGTTAAGCTATAGCCATTTGGATGCAAACTGATTGCCACAGTTTTTTGGGATCGGTTTGGCATACTGCTGATTGATTTATGCCACATGGAATAACTATAAATGCAGAAGCCTACTGCAAAACTCTGTGTAAGTTAGGGCTTGCCATTCAAAATCTATGACATGGGCGACTGACTGACGGCATCATCCTGTAGCACAATAATACATGTCATCATGTTGCAAGTCTGACACATGATTTACTGAGAACATTTGGATGAGAAATTTACGATCACCCACCATATAGTCTGGACTTAGCTTCTTCTGATTACCAAATTGGGAAATTGAAAGAATTGTTGAGTGGTAAGCAATTTTTGGGTGACGATGAACTTAACATGATGTTAATCAGTGGCTAAATGCTGAAGAATTTGATAGGGGTATATTGAAGTTGGTATATCGCTATGATAAATGTCTTAAATAATGTCGCGATTATACAGAGAAGTAGTATAAAGTATGTAGTTTAAGAAGTATAAAAAATATTTATAAAGTTTTTTTACAATGAAGCAATTTTTACATTAGAGATAACCTTTCGTAGTTGTTACACTATGAAGTGTATGCACTTGAAATATTTTATATTCCTTTGGTAGACTATTTAATGAATTCCAACCCTGTTGAATGTGGTCTGTAAATTTAGATATTAACATGATTGTTATGTTTGATCACTAACCTTATGATTATGGTTATTTTTTCCCTTGGAGTTGGAAATCAGAGATCTTGTTAAAATTCCAATATTATTCCTTAAGAAAAATATTTAACAATAAAAATGTCTTATAGTTTTGTAGAATGGCTAATAAATATTTCAAGCTGATTGCCACATATGTTGAAAGGAAGATGGTGCTATCATTACTATTGCATGTATGCCAAGCTCATCTGTTTGCACTACAAACATCTCTGCCGTCTAGTTTTATCTTAGATGAATAGGTGTCATAAACAGCTGACTAACATTAAAAAAAGTGGTATTATTGTAGCACTCTATAATCCCTTAACTGATCTACAGAATAAAAATATATAATTGTATATTGATTTTATTTTTAAATAGAAAATTTCTTTTTTTCAGTAAATAGGAGTCCACCGCCATCTAATCCTTTTGCACCACCTAGTGATGAAGGTATGTTCTTAGTTTTTTTGAATCAGTTATACATTTTTTAATATTGTTATAAAATTCTTTGAGTATTTTTCCCTTATAAAATGTACAACTATAATAGCCTGTTATTTATAATAATTAACTATTTGGCAAATAAATTATTAGTTTTGTTGTTTTAAATCTGTAACATTTATGTGACATTTTTCAGTAAGAAAAATAGTAATTTCATATTTTAATGAGGCTTCTTAAATAACACAGTATATTGAAGTGAATAAGTTAATTATTAAATTAAACCGTTAAATTTTTTCTATGCTGCCAACATAAGGAGATTATATTGTTCAAAAAAGCATCTGTAGAATGGGAATATGTTATAAAATTAATCTACCTATCTATTTATATATTATCAATAAAAATCACCTCTTAATGTATAAAAATAGCAAGCTTATTGTAAAACTTACCAAACTATAAGTTTTTCAATCCTTGGAATTCATCCTCCAACTACAAAATACAATATCAAGTAATATGCATTACCATCATTATTTGTAAAATGTGATTATTATCAAGAACAACTAAACCTCACCTTTATTTTAAGGCCCACCTTGAGGCCCTAGACGTCTAAGCAATGTCAGGGTTGCTAACAAGTTCCTCAAGATGTTATTAAGTGCATACCTTGCACTCAGCCGACTAAACCTTGACCCCTGGTTCCTCCTAGTACCACTCATGGAGCGTTTCATTAGTAAGGGGAGATAATATGCCCTCTTACACAGTCATACACCACATTCGTACAACAGAATACATCAACAAATATATCAATAACATTAGAATGTCATAAGTAATATAAATAATGCAATACATAATATGCGATACATAATAATGCAATACATAGTACAGAAGAGGAGAAAACATCCTCTCACATAAATGATTACCACTACATAATATAAAATTCATCTCAAAGAAGTACATCAAGATAAAACATCAATACATGAAGTACAATATATATGAAACTTATACATTATAATGCATAAAAACACATAACACAAATATAATAAAACATGATTCATAAAAGCTAATATACATCAAATACTCAATACATTAATTATAAGTAGCACGTATACATCACACCAATGCATAATACAAGTACAGCAATACATCAAAATACAATAATATAGTGATACTGCAATAAAACCTTGAATATAAATAGAACATACAATATGCCTGGAAACTCTTAAACATTGCATCAAACACAGATCACATCACACAAAACAGCATACTACACCTACACACACACAACAGACTTCACCAAACACCTTGATATCACACCACCAATCTATAATATCTCATCACATTGCATACACACACTACATATGCAGCAAACATATCAAACACAAATTGTGTACTACCACCAGGGCCACTTTAAAATAGGTAAACTTGTTTAAATAGTTTATCACATTTAAAATTAACATTTTCATTTATAATTGTATGTTTACTTATGAGAAATTAATAATTGTGTTGTGTCCATTCTCAGAAATAAGTGTTCCCAGGCAGTTAATCTTGTCATAATTTTGCATCCCCTTTGCCTCTGCAATTAAATCCTGTCCTCTCTTCCCTACTACAACTATCCCATTTTCCTTAAATTAATTTTCATTCCCCATTTAATTATTCCTTTTTTAATTTCCTCATTATATATGAGATATCTGCAGCATTATTATCCAGTACCACCTGATCATCCACAAAGAACAGTTTATATCAGTGATCGTTTCCTGTGTTTACTCCCAACTTTCTGCACCTTCTTTTACATATTTTTAACTCTTCATGTACATATTTTATTCAGTGTGGGTGATGAACAGCAGCCTTGCTTCAAACCCTTGGGACAGTTTAAAATAAAATGTTTTATTAGGCATAGCCAAATAAAACAATTTTTTTATTATTTAAAAATATAAAAATTGCAATCTTAGTAATAAACTGGAGCTGACTACTTTTCAAGAAATACTCAATTTCAACCCCCATGAAACTTGTGTACAAGGTGTGATCAAAAAATACAGTGAATTATGTTATAAAAATCAAAGTAAAAAAGTTACCTTAAATATGAATTAATCTCCTTCAAAGTACTGTCCTTGGCTAGCAATACACTTATACCAACGTTGAATGCACGACTGGAAGCATTTCTGGAAGGCTTCTTTTGGAATGTCTTTCAGCTGCTCTGTCGTGGCCTCAATGTCAGGAATGGTGTCAAAATGTTTCCCTTTTAGCACATTTTTTATTTTCGGGAAGAACCAGAAGTCGCATGGAGTTAAAACTGGTGAGTAAGGCGGATGTGGACAGACAAGAAGATTTTTAGCGGCCAAACACTTGAAAATCAAAAGTGACTTGTGGCACGACGCGTTGTCATGTTAAAAAAGAAAGCCGTTGGCCCATTTTTGAGGTCTCTTTTTTCACACATCGTTTTGCAAACGTTGCAGTACGCCCTTGTAAAATTTGGAGTTTACAGTTATTCTAACTGTAACCCTTGGAACGAACTCTGATCACACTATGCCCTCACAATAAAAAAAAACAATGACCATGACCTTGATGTTCGACTTTGATTGACGGGCCTTTTTAGGGCGAGGTGAATTACTGGTTTTCCACCGAGAACTCTGAATTTTTGTCTCAGGGTCATAGCCATAGACCCAAATTTCATCCCCGGTAACAATTTTGCCATGAAGTCACTTTTTTTCAACTTGAAACAAAACTTAATATTAATGCGTTGTTCAAGATCCATGTTTTAAAACAGACACTGTAAACACGACCTCACTATAGCGGCTATAGAAGCAGACTGACAAGCCGGAGCTTGTTCAAACGTGTCACTGCCTCTCTCAACACGTGAGGATATGAGACATACTAGTTGAAATAGATGCAATGTAAGTAATTGCTGCTATAAAAATTCATTCACCGTATTTTTTTATCACACCTCATATATGTTAATTATAATTCATGAGCATGTTTCAGCTGAAAACTTCCAACTTCATTTTTTTTTTTGCTAAATGAATAAACTTCATTTCCCTTGTACAAAGTACATCATAAAAATAAGAATTACAATATATAATTAGGAAACAGTATACCTGCAAAAGATAACTTGTGTGCAGGTTATCTTGTGCATGCAGGCAGAGCCAACTTTATATAATATTTCTAAAAAGGCAATATAAAAATTGAAATTATTTCAAAAATAAATAATAGTAACAAAAAGTTCCTATATAAATAAATGAAAGTTCTTATAAACAAACAGAAAATTAATTGTTAACGATTGAGACCAATTAAAATTTAAACTATTATCTTAAAAAAATGAAAAAGAATAAAAAAAAATGAAGATAACAAATGAATACCCATAGCGTGCTTTAAAATTCAACATTCTAGATTTTGTAGAATCAAGGAAATACAAGAATATGATGATGATGTAAATAATATAATGTACACTTTTATGTCTAGTGTGTTATATAAATTGCAGTGAAATAACTATTGTTATAACTAATGACTATTTTATAACAATGTAAAATAATACAAAATAATGCTAAATAATCTTAGTATTAATATTATGACTATAATTATAATTATAACTTTACTTTACCATTTATAAGTTAATTATAACTTTATTATTTACCATTAATAAGTTTGCTTTCATTAGTGCTGATTATCTCTTATATAGAATTTTATTTAAAAAAACCAAAATTTTATTAAGATTTCATTAGAAGATTAACTAATTATACATTATTTAAAACATGTTTACAATAGTAAAAATATAATAACGCATTTAATCAATTATGAAGTTGATATGATGCTGGTATATAAATTTATAATTATTTGAAGCAAGCTGGATTTGCTCTATTACTTCATTGTTACTTTGCTTATTGTTATTCTTGAAAGAATTTTTTTTAATAGTTAATTTTGAAATCAGATCATGAAGTAAAGAAATTTAAGCCGATACTATTTTATTTGAAACATTCATATTAAATTCGCATTTAAAAATTATATGATAGATTTAAAAAAAAGAAAAAAATTTGTACTGACTTATTCTACACTATGCTATTATTATTATTAGACGTAAAACTCCCAACAGTGGAAGAAGCTAAGTAGAGATAGTTCATTTTTTGGGCTTCTGGTTCTTTTTGTTTGCCCACCACTCTTTCATTCTTTGTGAGAATTCAGCTCTTCTTTCCTCGCTCCACTTTGTCATGGGTTTTGGGGCTCTTGTCTCTGCTTTAACTTCCCATTTTTCAATCTATATTCTGATTTTGTTCCTTTCATATATTTCTTCTTCAGTGATTTGTGTTAATTTCAAGTCCTTTCTGGTGTTATGGATCCATTCCCCTTCATTTGTGAGTGATGCTATATACTTTACAATCTTTCTTGTTATTCTGTATTCAGAAAGCCTCCATTATGTGACCATAATATTTAAGATGCCTTTTTCTCATGCCTGATTCTGTGTTTGAGTATGGTTCAACTCTAGATGTTTTCTGTAGTCTGTATTCATTTACGGTCCATCTCGGTCCCAGAATTTTCCTAATTATTTTTCTTCTTTCTTTAGATTTTCCATATCTGTTTTTCTGTTTAGTGCCAGGGTTTCGCTAGCATATAATATTGTCAGTTAAACATTGTGTTGTAATGTTGAATTTTGGTATTTAATGACAAACATTTCTTATTATAGAGATTTTGCACTAGCCCTAATCCTCTTTGAGCTTTTTGTATCCTTTCATGTTACAGTGATAATTTCTCCTAGATATTTATTAAAGTATGGAACTCTGTTAATCTTTCCATATTTAGTTTGCAATTTGGAAATATCTAAATTTGTTATTGTGAAAACTGTCTTTTTAAAGGAGATTTGTGGGCCGACTTTTTCTGCACATTCTTTTAAGGTTTCTATCTGTTTTATGGCCAGTACATCAGAGTCTGCCATTATAGCAAGATCATCTGCAAAGGCCAAATAAGGTATTTGTAGGTTGACTTTCTTTGTTCCTAGTGCAAAGTTGGTTTCCAGTGATTTTCTTCTTTAAGTTTCTTTTTCCATTCTTCCATGACCCTGTCTAAGACTATGTTAAATAGCAAAGGCACAATCCATCATCTTGTCTGATCCCAATCTTTATCTCGAAAGGTTCTGAAAGTTTTCCTATAAATTTCACTTTGGATTTTGTATTTGTTAGCATTTGTTCTATGACTTTTCTTTTATCTGATCCAATCCTCTTTCCTCAAGAATTCTGAATAGTGTGGGTCTGTGAATAGGTTCACAAGCCTTTTTGAAGTTGACAAAAAGGCTTATGAAATCCACAAAAAATCAACAAACTGTAGGCTTAACTCGCATTTGTCTAATTCTTGTGATCATTTTCACAAGTCATTACTTGGTATTTTTGAAATCTCAGGTTCTAGTTGTTCCCAAAATTTATCCACCTTTTCTCGATCTTTTCTATTATCTCCATTACAGGGTGTGTGGATGTTAACCAAGGTGTAATGTTTGTTCTTTTATTTTAATCTAAGACGTATCAGCCTATTGTCTATGATTTTTACAGATCTTACAGATTTAACTGCGGATTTTTCAACTATAAATGCCATACCGAGCATACTTGCTTCTTTCCTGATCTTCCGGTCAGTCCCACTTTTGAAAATTATGAAACCATTGTAATCATTGATTTGATTGTCTAGAAATCTCGTCTCTTGTACTACTAGGATTTGGATTTTCTATTTTTAATTCTTCTGTTAACATGTGCATTTTTCCTGGTTGTATTAGTGTCTGTATGTTTATTGTTCCAACGTAGTTTTGTTCTTGTTTTTGGGAGGTGTTACAGAGTTCTCTGATTCACTCACAAATCGTGTAGGCCTGGTCTCCCCTGTATCCGAACGACCAGGTGTCACCCTTAAAGGTGTGAGGATTTACCACCTGGGGTAATTTTGTTATTGCATATACGAACCATGATTTTACTTGTAATTTTAATTTTGTCTGGCATATGCCAGTTGATGGGATCAGGGTTGATGAGCCCTGAAACTTGTACGACCCTCTGATTTTCGAGAGAGGAATTCCAATTTAGTTCATTAAAGGAAATGTCAAATTTTCCTGTAACTATCCAGTTGGACCACATGGAGGCACAAGCCAAAGATTAAAGATTTAAGATTATATGGTTTGGAGAAAAGTTAAATCTTTGGCTCCGGAATTAAACTCTGCTATTGTTATTACTCTTCTGTACAATATTTTTATTTTTTTAATGTTATTTCAAGATTGATTGTGGGATATTAAGTTATACTTTTTTTTTTATTTTAAGTTACTAATTTTTGAATGATATTGTAATCAACATGTCTTCTGAAAAATTGTATATTAGTTTTGTTAGCTATGTATAACAATTATTATAATTTATCTAATAGTTCATCAATTTCTTTTAACTAAAAAATTGCAGACATTCTCAATAAATATTAAGTGATTGTTTTATTTTTGATGTCATTTTGTTCTTTTAGTAGATGTATAAATTTTAAATTAAAAACAAAATTCTTAGTACAGGTGACTTAGTAATGTGATTTTTAAAATGTTGTTTTTAAGATGTTCCAAAAGTTGTTAATCCAGTTGTGGAACCAAAAAGCATTTCTCCAGAAAGGCAGTTGCAGAACATGTCAAACATGTCAAATACTGAAAATGGTGATATTCAGTTATCTTCTTCTCCCCAAATGCGAGGTCCATCTCCATCGAGTTTAATGCCACCATCTCGACCACAAAGACGTCTAAGTACCAATGCCAACAAAGAATTAAAAGATGATCCTCCATCATCACCTGAGTCTGATTTCCCTGTAAAGTAAGTATTATTAATATTTAATTTCATATTAACACATTCACTGCTGATGACGCCATGGTGGTGTCATAGAGAGGAGTTATACCTCCTCTGTGTGCGTGATACCTATGTATCAAGGGTAAGGGCATTCTTTTATCCTCTCCCAATCTTTTTTAATAACTGGTAGGAGTTTTATTATTGTGTATTAGCATGAAGAAAGGATTCTTATGTTTTTCTTGTACTTCATTGTTACTTGTTTGGCTTTGTTCAACATAGATAATTTTTCTACAATTTCTTGGAGATTATTTTATATAAAATTGGATTACTATAATTTAAAAAAAAATCTATTATATAAAATAAATACCTATTTATTTTGAAAATGCTTAAGATTAACTTTTATTATTTTTTTTCAAGAATTCTTTGAAAATAAATGAAACAAAAAAATTACTTTTTTAGTATTGGAATTGTATTATAGCAAAGTATAAAAAAAAAGCCAAATTTATTTATAAAATTACATATCATAGTTTTCTTAGCGTTTTATGAAAATTTGTTTTTTATATGATTTTTTTTAGGCTCTAATTCATTATTCTAAGTTTTCATTTTATCTTGTAGAAAATTTTGTTATGTATAATACAATATGCATTGTTTTTTATGTTTATTTTATCTAAATGTTTATTTTTTAAATTATGCATGATTATATTCTAATTGGTTTTGTCTTTTCTTTACATTTGACAATTTGTAAAATTAAAAAAATTAATTATGAGGGTTGTTTGTAAAATAAGGTCTCCAAAGCGCTGGTGTCATGAGAAACGCTTTAACGCAAGATCCGGCAACACTGGCATTTAGTTTGGTTCCCCACCACTCCAAGCTGTCTGCGATGCTTGGTCTTGCTTTGGCGACCATTCGTGATGGAGCTTCCACTCGCCACTACAGCCAGATGCGAGTTATGTTCTATGATTGGTTTTTTGTGTACTATGGACACTGCACCTACGGAAATTCTGTGTCAGTTATATGAAATGTTGGACATAAAAAATTTACGAAAATCTGCTGAGAGTTTAAAAACTGACATACAGATGTTCATGATGAATAGTGTGGGATGGCCACTGGCACACTCACAGAACAAGAGAAGGGGCATGTTGATAAAGGGAGTGCATTTTCATCAGGACAACACTTGTCCTCACGCTGTCCATTGCAAAACTGATCTCATCAACCATTTTGATGGGATAACATCACACACATCCCCTATAGCCTGGACCTAACACCAAGTGATTATTATCTCTTTCCTGCGTTGAAGTCACACCTGGAGGAAATGAATTTCAGGACCGATGAGGAGTTGAAAAAAGAGGTCATACACTACTTGCGTCCATGGAGCATGAGAGTTCTATGACAAGGGTATATGAAAAAATGCTACTCGCTTGCAAAAATGCATCGATTGCAACAGGGATTATGTAGAAAAATAGTAGAAAGTCCAGGCTTTCCAACGATGAATGATTCATTGCAAATATACGTGTTTTACTTTGTGAAAAAATTGGAGATTTTTTTTTTTAAGGACAACCCTTATAAGTTTGATTAAAAAAAATATACAATAAACATTTTTTAAACATATATAGAAACATGTTAAATATATAGAAACAGTTTTATTTGTGAAATTATATTATAATTTCAGTAAATTATAACCTAAAACGATTGACTAACACTGTTTTGACAAATATTAAACCATACATTTGAAAAACCATGGGATAATATCCAAGAACAAATGGAAAGATTTATGCCAAGAGGCAATGTAACAGGTAGGTTGCAAAGCTGTAGGAGTCATTTATATGCTGCTTGCTGCTGATGCACATGTCATTTCTATATTTTTAAGGTTATGAAAAGTGTAGACTTAAAAAAAAATTGGTTATATGTTGTGATATGTAGTAAACAGTTTATTTTTAAAAAAAAATCAAGCAGGTAAGTAGAGAAAAAAATCAGGAGTGAATTTGGAGTTCATTAGGAAAAAATTATTTTAGAAAACTAGTTAATTTTTACAGAGAAAAGTTAATCTTTGTTTTTCAATATTTGAAAATACATTAACCCAATTGGTGGCAGTTCCTGCTGAGTTTTGTGATCTGATGCATTTATGATCGTGCTTGATTCTATTCTATTTGTTATTTTCTCACAGCGTACAATTCTGGAAATGAGTAAGGTTGTTTCTTCAGGAATCCTGTACCTTTTCTCGAGTGGCTTTGTGTTTTTTGGAGGAAATTGATTTTTGCCTTGTATCATGCATTAAACAGACCCATGCAGAATATTAGATCAATAATTTGGTGCTAGTATTCCTGTGTAAAAATGGCCTATTGAGGAGAGTGGTTGAATGTGAATCTAATACCAGGAAATCGTGAGCTCTCCTTTTTGTAGAGTGCTTTTTCATGCTGTGGTTCCTCTAGACAAACCTATTTTTGCTATCTACCCTTTTTCTTATCCTTATTTTGGGTTTCTAGCCAATTTTTCAATAGTTTGGAATTTTTCGTTACTTCTGTTTAAAACGTTTTTCAGTAAAGTGATTACTGAGCTGACATGTCAGAAGTAGTTGCAAGGCTATTCTCTTTTTTAAAAAAAATATGGCTTACTTTGCTTTACATTATGACAGTATACAGTAATCTGTGTTTCTTTGTATATGAGAAGGATTTTGCCCAGTAATGAAAATTTTGTTGATTGACAAATTCATTGTGATTGAAATGTTTGTGGGTTTAATCTGACATCTACAGAAGAACTCATCATACATGTTTACTTTCTTAACAGAGGACTACCAACAGAATTGCCATTCCTCTTTCCTTGAAACACTTTAATTTTCCCACTTAAATTAAAGTATGTGACTTAATTATTACTTAATTTTTGTGCCCTCTTGACATGAGTGTATATGATGTAAATTAAACCATTTTTATGTAAATTTTTTAATTAATTTCTTCAGAAGTAAAAATTCTCGACATTTCTTTCACCCTTTTCAAAAACATTGTAGAACTTTTAAGTATATTATATTAATTGGGTCTTAATTAATGGATGATTTTTGGTTGTTTGTTTTATTATGTTTTTTTATTGCAGGTTAAGTAATATTCATTATAGCCCTAGTGAACCATTACTTAGTCGTGTGCCAATAAGTCAGCATAAAAACAGTACAATTATTGGCCGAAGTAGCTTCCAACCATTTAATATGAAGTCTCAGATGCCATCTCATACAAATAACAGTCAGTATTTTATTAAAACTTGTTTTGTTATTTTTTTTTTGTTTGTATTCCAAATGTAATGTATGATTTATTTTGTACTTGTTTTTGTTTTATGATATTGTGTAATTAAAAATTTTTTTTAAGATGATATAATGGAGATCTAATAAAGCCATTAACATTCTTTCTGTATGTCCTACAGAATGTTTAACCAAACTAATGGTCCAACAGAATATTGATACATTTTTTTTTCTTTTAGGCTGTCCGTATTGTACTTCAATTATTTTTAAGAATTTTTTCAAAAATTACATTCATGAACTAAAATTTGGAGCTGTCAGAAACTTAAAACATAATGTAGATTGTTCAATTTGTCTGGTTCATATTGTTTAGCCTAAAAATTAAAAAAAAAAAAATTGTACTTGTCCTTTATGTTTTCAAAGTGGAATTTCAAAATAATAAACTAGTAAATGGTTCTTCAGACTAGTAAATTAACTTTATACCAAAGGAAATTTATTTTGTTTTTGAGTTATCAAAATCATTCAAATTGTAATTTTTTTAATCTTTTTTTTTCTTCTGTTAAGCCTCCGGGCCATAAAGTATTACTTCAGAGGATGAATGAGGATGATATGTATGAATGTGAGTGAAGTTGAGTCTTGTACAATCTCAGATTGATCACTCCCGAGAAGTGTGGTTAATTGAAACCCAACCACCAAAGAATACTCTGGTATCCATGATCTAGTATTCAAATCCATATAGAAGTAACTACCTTTACTAGGATTTGAACCTTAGAACTTTTGACTTTGAAATCAGCTGGTATGTGATGTCGTGTTAACCACTAGACCAGACCGCTGAGCTATTTCTGTTAATCTGAAAAAATGTTTCCTTACCCTTCTTCTTTTTTTTAAAATTAAAATAATGTTAAATTGAACTTGGTAATTTGGAATACAGATACAAATATTACATTAATTTAGCTATTTTTGTTTTAAAAAATCTACTAATATCCAATATTGGTCCAATTATCTTTTATTAACAGGATTTACATAAGAAGAAAGCTTATGAATTGTAAAAATGAAACCATTTTTTAAAGGATTTTATTACCTTATATGTACAAACTTTTTTTGATCATTTAATTTAAAGCATCATTTTGTGAGGCTCTCCTTTTATTGTTTAATCAGTGGTACCTTGATAATTACTGGAGTAGCTTTAATCTCTCATAGTAGCTGTTGATATAACTGAGTATATAAAGTCTATTCAAAAGTTATCTAGCTTTAAGATGTAAAAATCATAAAAATGTTTTGCATATTCAGTTGTAGCTCTTACCTTCTTCCAAGTCATTCTTGTTGCAAAACATGTAGATCAAAACTTATCAAACTTTTCTTAAGATTTCTGCAAGTCTATTTTTCATATGGAATTCAACTGCATCATTTTTTTGACTATAATTGTTCCCAAATTGTGACTCTTAATTGGCATTTTCAGTTTAGAAACTCCCAGGCACACATACCAGGTAGCTGTATTAAGTAGAATGGATGGATTGATTCATTGAGAACTTTATTAAACCCTTTTGGTTATTTTGGATAAAATGTTTATATAATGTCATAGACAAACATTAAACCCTAACACTAAATAATTTTTCACCATAATACATTATCAAAAAAAATCATCACTGTCTGATAAATTCTAATTCTAATAATATCACATTAATAACTGCTGAAATATTTGACAAATGTGATACTTTTCAATAAGTACATAAGAACATCTCTATTTCTTACTCTAAAAATTTATATTAATTTTAAGAATGATTGTTTATTTAATTTCATTCAATATAATGCCCTTTACATTAAATTAATTTGTAAATGAGGTGGAATCTCTATTTATGAGATTTGAGCAGATTTGGTTTTTTGTTGAGGTAAAAAACACCAACTTGAAGAGAATGAAGAACTCATGAAAAATTTTAGAACAAATTTTGTAGCCATTCTGTACATTCCTAAATCAACTGTTAAAGTTGTATTTGTTGAGTCTTGACGTTATCTGCAATTCTTTGATGAACCCACAATCTTTCAAAATAAAGTTCTGAACTCTTTTAATTTAACGATCTTAGCTTAACAGTCTATAAGCATGTTGTTCACGTTATATCATTTCAACCATTGTTATATGATCATATGGTTCTTGAATTGATCAAAAAAAGGGTTAATTCAGGAGAATTGTTATTAACTTTGCAGTATTAAATTTGAATTGATATGGAATTTTTAAGATTAATATATTGATTTGCATATATTGATTTTATTATTTTATTTCATGTTACTTTATAAATTTAAATTATTTCAAGAATTAAATTTTATTAACTAACTTAGCATAGGCAGTTGTACGTCTCATTTAATTTTTTTAATTTTGAATCTTAATGTTATTCATTTGAAGAACATTATAAACAGTTGTGTTAAGGTAGTGTCAGTGTTATTTAACTTTCTTAAATTAAAGAAAAAAGCTCAGTTAATGAAAGTTTATTATTTGTAAACAATTTTTTTTTGTTTTTAGCACCTCCTTTACCTAAATCAAATAACAGTGGTTTAAAGATTTCTGTGGAAGCTGATAGGCCGAAATCAGTAGCAACTGAGTCATTGCCACCTCCACGCCTTTGTAAAGAAGATAAGGATGATGATATCATTCCGATGACTGCTGATAAACCAACTGGTCTTGATTTAGAAGACTTTCTTCCTGTAAGTATTTTATAAAATTTAATTAAAAATTACAACAGAATTATTGTGTTAAAATTTTTTTTTATACAATATTCTAATTTCTATTCATTTTGTTTTTTTTTTCATGAATAATTGAGATATGTGGTTAATAACATTGGGGAACAAAAATAATCTTTTTCTTGTCTTGGGGGGGAAAAAATATCTGATTCTGATAGTATATTTTATCCTGAATTCAAATATGATAACGGTTATTCCCAATCACGCAATGTTTCTGAGAGATAAGCATTTATAGTTTCAAACATTATAATATTTTGTGCATTCTTAACTACATAATATTTAAATATATGACTCATGTAGAAAGTAAGAAATGACGATTTTCTGCTATATTTCATCTGTAGAGCATCCCCCTCGATGTTCCAATAATAATTAGCCTGCATATTAGGATACCATTTGCTTTGATACCTCTTTTTCATTGCTGAAATCGACTGTTGAAAGTGTTTTCCATGCTCATCCCTCATGGTGCCAAGATTTTCCAGGAAGAAAACTAGGTGCAAGTGCAGGAAATGTACTTAAGGACATATTACAACCCAAATTTTTATAAGATATAATATCTTAAGAAAAAGTTTTTAAGATCTTTATAAGATTGTTGACAATATCACAGTAATCTTACCTTATTGTTTGTCTTTTACCACTTTATGTTTTAATTTTGACATAATCCCTTTAATGTTTGTTAAGCAGAAATTATTGTCAGAAGATTGTGTCTTTGGGTTTCCTCCAGATCATAGGGATAACAAATGGCATGTGCCATTATTCCATGCATTGAGAAGCCTAGAACATGATAAACAACTGATTTGTGGGACCCAGGTCCTTGTTTGGTCTCTGACTTTACACTCAAAATAAAGTTCATAGCATTTTCTTACTGTTGGAGTAAGATTTCGCTTTTGGGACTTGAGCATTACTTTGCCACATACATGACAAAAGTTGTTAGGATGATTTAAAAAAACTCTAGGCATTTTGTAAGTAGCAACTAATTAAAAAT
>JAAAKQ030502248.1:0-12004 GCA_010016005.3 Zanna intricata | reverse complement strand
GTAAGATTTTCAATGAATTACGTTTACATTATTATCCAGCATTGATAGGTTGATTATATATATATATATATATATATTATATATGTATAAAGAAGGTTACTAAATATTATTTCTGATGTCTAGAAGGGGTTATTTATGAACTAGAGCAACATTGGTATTTCTAATTTATTGCTGCCCTGATATGGTTTTTGCTTGCTATGATTATTATTAGATATGATTATGCAGTTTTAAAAATGTGTGATAAAATCGCAAAGTTCTTATTGCAAACATTTTCCTTTGCTTTAATTTTTTTCTATTCCTTTTAACTTCCGTTTCATAAAAAACTCCCATCTAAAATATAAATATCAGTATTCTTTCTTAAGGTCAAGAAAAACAATTTTTATACAGTACAGGTCTTGTATTGAGTACTCTTATTTTAAAGATAATTTTTTAATTTAGGTACTACAATTAATAAATTTAAAGTGCTTCATTTATTAGCAAGATGCACAGTTAGAATTTTTATTTGGATACATAAATGCTCAAACTTAAAAAAATGTCAAGTTTAGCTAGTTTTTATAAAGTTAGGCTCATTTATAAAGACTTACTTTTGTAAAGTCAGAATCATTTTAAAAGTAATAAAATTAATATCTGAATTCTTTTTTCTTAACTGTGTAATTTTCAAATTATTCATGGGAATATGGATTAGTTTTTAAGAATTTAATCATTTTGAAGGGATCAATCCTTGTGGGCGAGGGAGGGGTAGGCAGGTGCGTGTGGCTTTCCTCTGTTCTGTCAGTGACCCCTTTTCAGTAGCCATCATGGTTTGGACCTGAGCGCATCGTGGCTTTACTGTGGATGTTTATTTTGAAAACAGTCAATCTGTGATTGATTGTGTTGCAAAGAGCTTTTTGGCGATTGTACAACAATGCTGTTCCCAATGTAAACATGATTTAGTCTTATGCAGTTGGAAAAAACTGATAACACACTAAAAAGAGGTATGTGTTAACTTTTATCAGAACACCAGAAAATGTGCAGTTGGTGAGAGCACCGATCAAGCATTCGCCAAGATTTTCTGCTTGGAGGAATGCTTTTGCCTCAGGGATGTTAGACTCCAGTTTGATTAGGATTCTGCACTTCAGTTTGAATTTTCAACCTTTCAAATTAATGATGTAACAAGAATTAAGCCCAGCAGACTACGCCAAATACCAAAATATGTGTGAGCAAATGCTTGCACAGATCATTTCTGAGGCAGCTTTCTTCAGCAGCAATGAGGCACATTTTCACCTCAGTGGGGATGTGTATAATTGAAATATTTGCTACTGTGCTGAAAACAACCCCTAAATTACTCATGAAAGACCACGAAATTCCCCTAAACTAATGGTGTGGTGTGTCACATCACAATTTGACATGTTAGGCCTGTACTTCTTTGAGGAGGGTGGCATGACTGTTAATTCCGAACGTTATCTCACGTTGCAAACTTCTCTGTGCCCAGAATGAAAGAGATTGTTGAAGAAGTGGGATTATGAGATATGTGGTTCCAACAGGATTGGGCTTCACCTCAAACAGCCTGAAATTCACTCAATGTTTTGAGAGAAATTTTTCTTGACTATCTGGTCTCTTAAGGAGTGATGTGGGGTGGCTTGCACAGTCACTCAATTTCAGCATGTGTGATTCCTTTCTTTGGGGATATCTGAAGGAAAATATGTTGTTTAAATGTCACTCTTACACTTTACTAGAGCTAAGGAAGGGGATTATAAGAGAAGTTAAAGCTATACCCTGTGAAATATGTGAATGAGCTATACAGAGCTTCAGAGATCATCTCCAACAGTGTGTTGATGATAATGATAACAGTAGCCATCTTGAGGGCATTGTTTTTAAAACTTAATGATTATTAAATGGTATGCGCTGCTACTGTAGAAATTAAAAGAAATATTTTTTCTACATATCCCAATTACTTTTTTTTATAGTACCTCAAAACTGCTTAAGTGGATATTGGCGCATCTAAATAGGTATTTTTTTTTTTTTTTGTAATGTCTGTTTTCCTGTGCTGACAGAAAGTGTTTATTATATAAATCACTCATAAACAAAATAGTAATTTCATAAAATTTTTATTAAATCACCTGTTTGCTGTTTATTTACAGTATTTAATGATTTAATCAGATATTTTGACAACATGCCCCTCAACTTAAGTTCCTAACAAAAAAAATTTAATTATTTTTATGTTTAATTCAATAAACAATTACACAAGTTTTTTCATACCTACTTTTTAATTTTGTAGTCTGAAATTATTTTAATTGATTAAATTTCAGTAAATACTATTAATAGGCAGGCTATGAGGATTATACAGAAAATAGTGACTGTTTTACAATAAAGAAGGTAACCAATATAAATTAAAATTTTTGATTTTATTTCTATTTATCTAGAAGTAATTTTTCTGTATGGTCACTTTTAACTCATAATGTTATCATTGGTTGCTAACTCATCTTAATGTAATCTTGGCTCTTATAACGTGTAACAAGTTTTTGTACACATTCACACTTTTCATGCTTGATTGCCACTAATCCATTAGAAATTGCTCTCTTATTGCTTGCTAAATTCTATGAAGCTCTTCATTTACATGGGAAAAAACAGAACCGAATCTGGGTAATAGGGAGTATAGTCAAAAACTTTGTTTTTGTCAATGAATTCAGAAACGTCATAGAGAGGATCACCATGGCAGAAGATAGGATTCTTTTGATTCTGAATTGTCCTCCATAATTGCTTTAGTATTTCACAATTTAAAATTAGTAAACTATTTATTTTGTCTCCTTTTTTCGTAAACTCAACAAAGGGTGGAGATTGATGATCCCATAGAACTGTTTCCATGAATTTCACAGTAAAGAGAATTTTTTTAAACTTGTGTTAATTATCAATGAAGGTGATACCATTCTATTGATTAGTGTTCACTTTCCAGTTTAGTGTTTTGGAAATCCAAATTTTCTCATCTTTCTCAATATGGATTGGAAATTCAGACCCTCCCTTTTGTGTTGGTTAAAAAGATTGTCAGCATGGCACCTGTATCATGCTGTCATTTTTGTACTAACACACTTGTGATACTCCAATTTGTGTTTAACAGTAACATGGAAGGAATCCATCTCAAATAAATTCTCTGACTTGTGGAGTATGAAATTTGTAGAAATATTTCATAGTTGTCATCAGGTGTATAATGTTGATCCTGCGTGATGTATCTCAATGTGGCTCAATAAATCATTCATACTGATTCCTTGGTTTCCAGTTAATTCTTCATCAGTTCAACCCTGCATTACTTTTTGTACAATACTGTAGCTTATGTTTCATTTTTCTATAACTTCACTAAACTTCTGCACGAGTCATACTGAAACTTTAAACATGAATCATACAGTCATATGAATGGTATTTTTCTTTTTAAGAAATTAAATATATAGATTACGTGTCAATGTTGCACAGTTTTTTATTATATTGTTTCTGAAATCGCAAAAGCTTCCAAAGCAATGACATCCATATTGACTGTGAAATAAAAATTGTTGAGCGTGGTTGGTCTGAAAGTGGTCAGGATAATTCACATGTGCAGTAACAGAAATCATATGATTAGTCATGGTTATGTTTTAACTTATGCAAGTATAAACCTCAAGCCAATAGAGCATTATAATTTTATTTCAAAAACAATAAAGATCTGGATGAAAATCTCAGCATATTAATGAGTAATCAAAATTTAGAGCAACAACAAAATTTACGAACAACAAATCTTCGTAAAAAATCAGCAAACTAGTACTGATTTTTTGGAGTTGTTAAAAGGTATAATGTATGATGTGGGTGATCTGAAAATGTTAATTTCTTTAAACAACCTAAGTATTTCAGAAAAGGCTGAGATATAAACGGTGATACTTAAAGTAAGTAGCCAAGAAGAAAAATGAGGGATGCAGAGTGTGATTTGTTACAGTTTGACAGATGATTAAATGTGTGAAAAATAGTTAATTAAATGATTAATGGTAATCTGAATTGTGGCCAGATAAGTATATCATCCATCATGCTGCATGTTGCTACATCAAGCCATGCCATACTGTACTATTGTGAGAGAGTTTCTGGTCAAAAAAGTTGATTATTGAATCAGGTCATCCTGCTAGTTCTCAGTTTATCCCTCTGATTATGTAGGATATTGTAATAAAGGAACTCAAGAGTAGTTTAGAAGAGTTCCAGGCCTCATTGGTCTGGAAATGGTAGATTTCCAGAAATGGAAATGCTACCTTAACCAGTTTGTAGATGCACAAGGAGATACTTTGAAGGTGACAGTAGTCACTAATGTTTAGTTCTGAATATATATATCTTAGTGTTCATTTTGCTCTATCGTGCTTCTTGAAAACCTCTTTGTCAAAATGTTTTCATCCATTTTAGCCAAGTGTCTGTAGAACGCCAATCTTCTTTTTTGAGTGGCATTTGTGAGCTTGTCTATATAAAGGCAGCATTCTTTGTTCATCTGTGAACTCCAACCCTCATCAACTTTCTGTGATCTGAGTGTTATTCTTGGTATTTTCCTTCAGGCCAACTCCAATTTATCAGTCTCCTCGGTTTAGAGTTAAATACTGTAATATACAACCCTGCAGATCTAACTGGTGTAATGTCAATCTTTCATATATATATAAAAAATTGATAACTGAATCAGGTCATTCAGCTAATTCACTCAATGTATTATCCTCCTCTGATTTCTGGTTGTTCCCAAAATTAAAGACTGCACTAAAAGGATGAAGACTTTCTTACATCATTGATTATGCAGGATATATATATATATATATATTATGGTGATTCATGAAGGATATATTATCTTTCACAATATGTTTTATGGTGAAAATAAAGAAGGAAGTTCACATGAACATAAGTTCCAAAAAACTTTGTTAATGAATGTTAGCTGGCAAATGATTTCAGTCTGATGTCTGTGATTTCAGTAAAATTAAGCCAGACTGTGTTTCTTGGGACCCAGATTAAGGGGTAAATTCAGTTGTTTTATGTAAAATTTCACCAGAAAAATTGAAAAAAAAAAGTCTCCAAAATTGTATTTTTAATAGTCTGAAAAATCTGAGGTAAAAGACTTCGAAAAACACACTACTCTATTTTTTGTGTAAAATAATAGTGAGATTTTTAGATTTGAAAAGATTCTACATTTTTATTAAGAACAAATAAAAATAATAATGTGTATTTGAATATTGTTAGTGTCTGAGAAAAAAGTACTTAAACCTTCTGTAAACAATGGTCTTTGTCAAAAAAGCTGTGGAAA
Organism: Zanna intricata; assembly: GCA_010016005.3. Classification (NCBI taxonomy): domain Eukaryota; kingdom Metazoa; phylum Arthropoda; class Insecta; order Hemiptera; family Fulgoridae; genus Zanna; species Zanna intricata. The sequence goes on along the minus strand of JAAAKQ030502248.1, from coordinate 6,738 downwards.
GCCAAAGAAAACTTTGAACATAAAATTCAAAGACTTGTACAGTTTTCTTATTTTTGTCTTCAAAGGATTAATTGTATTTTTAATGTTATTTACTAAGTATTAAATTATTTCTTATATAGCAACAATTTAATTTTGAGTTAAGTATTTTCATTTGAATTTGATGCCAACTCAAAATTTAAATGAATAATGGGATTATGTGCTATTAATATTTAATAGAGTGAATCAATAAATTAATAACTAATTAATTTTCTGTTTTAATTTATCTTCAGTATGTAATTACAAGTATGTTTATTTTATAATATAAAAACTGGTTAAAATAAAATTAATTAATGATGTTTAAATATAAATGAAATTATTATTAACCTGTCTATCTCTGTAGATACATATTTAGTTTAATCTGTATTAAAAAAAAAATTCTTTAGTTAAAACCCATAGGGGAGAGGACATGCCCCTTATTTTTGACATGACAGTTTATTATATGCATTCATCTTAACATCCTAGGCTTGGCTAGTAGGATGTGCTGTTGATTAGAAATAAATAACAGGGAGGAGAGAGAAATAAAATACTGATAGTTTTTATATCTTTCATGTAATTCATTTTTGAAAAATTATTTTCTTATTTTTCAATTGATAACTTACTACAACTTAATGATGTAATATTTTATGTTTAAATATTGTATAAATTATTATTAATAAATGTAATGTAATTACATTTCTGAAGTGGCCAAGGTTCATGGTGCTTGAGATTAAATAAATTTTAAAAAAATTAATTTTTAAAAATCATTTTTTCTTTACATTTCTTGTAAAATATTTAATATCTTTATGAAAAGTATGAGTTGATGTGCTGTACATATTTTTTTTTTTTAAATTGCCAGTATATTGTTATTATAATATGGATGCATTATTTAAAAAAAAAAAAAAATTCATAGTGATAATTAATATGCACAAAATTTTATTATTTTTTGGGTATCTGGTGTTTAAAAATATTTTTAAACAAATTCACTATCAGAATCTTGTGTAAATATTTGTACTTCAAAACTAATCAAACTATTTTAGGCTTGTTTTAAATAGGATATAAATTGATAATATGTAAAAGCAGCGATATTTATTTTAAATTAGAATTTCTTAAATTGTAGCGATGTTTATGTTGTCTATAGCAGTAGACTGTTGGCCAGAGTGTGGTTTTGCTGTACCCCTGCCCTTCACCTAGATTTTTTATGCCAGTGCTTTATGATTCTGTAATCTAGAGTATGATCATCACCTCATACATGCCGTAATGGTTGATAAATTATCGGTATAGTATTATCTCTTAAAGTTTTGATTTTAAGGTTTGGGCTTTAGTCAAATATTGTTTTGTGAACAAAGTTCAATTCTGTCTTGTCTTGATAAACAGCTTATAAGGTCTGCTTCATGATATTTTAGGCTACTCACTTGCAATTGCCATTAGTCTTCCATACCTTCATCTTGCATGCATGTACACATTGTATTACGTTTAGGACAACCCTCCCTCATATTAGGGTAACATTTCTGAAAATACTGTAATGATTATTACAATCATCACAATACTACTATTATATTCTGTAGTCTCTGATTCTGTTAGTAGTTTATTTATTTGTGTAAATTTCAATTTCTGTAAGTTTTCTTGGTGCAGCTAATAAATATTAGTATGAATTATTTAATTAGATTTAAATGGGTAATATCAAAATTCTCACAACATAAAATAATTCCTCGGGTACTTCAACTGAAGATGTTTTTTCTAATTTAAAAAATGTTTGTATTCTATTTACTTTTTAATATTGAGTTTACAAAATGTATTTATAGTGAATATTTTCTTTTCTTTGCAGACTGCAGTAGACTCTGCTATTTCAATGAATGATGCCGCAGTGATAGTTGACCTGTTGACAGTTATTACACTGAGGCCGTAAGTATTATCACTTGCATTTTGCTGTTACATTTGTTTTGTAGCATTAGTCTCTGTAATTTTACAGTAATATTTATTTCCATATTTTGTGAATAACTGAAGTAATTTTAATTTAGTTACAAACTTAATTTATTATAACTTTTATATAGTTGTTCAATATTGTTATGTATAATTGATATTGTAATTAATGTTATATATTTAAAATTTGTATTATAATGTGGTACATAATGTTTATTTTTATTAGTTAATTTTAAGATCTATGTCTCAGCTAGCTTTCACTCTTTCATTTATTTGGTCAGAAATTCCTTTATGAATGCTGAATATTGTGGTGCTGTTGGATATAATCCTAACGTTAGAATCGGGTTGTGAAGGACCTGATACTGGAAGAGCAATTGTAAACAAAGATCTTTCCTAACTAAATTAAAATAGCAGTACCAGTTTTTAATTTTTTAAAGTACTGCTGTATGTAGTAGGTAAAAAATTAATTGCTAATTTAACCGTACCATATGGTGTACTGATTTTTCAATGAAAACTATTATTTAATGTATGAGTAGTTACTTAGATTTTATTATTGTAGTTTTATTTTTCAAAATTCACTGATGATTTTTTTTAATGAAAATTATCTGTGAACATTTGTATTATTTTCAGTTTTTTTCTTTCAGTAGTACAAAGATATATAACTTCTTTCTTTGTATAGAAAAAAGGGGAAGAATTATTTTCAACCATACATTACTTATACTCGTATGAGAATCAGTCAGATGTATTTATAGTTTTAATTTTTACAATTTTTATTTTAGATTTACAGCTGGTGTTGTTATTCATTATATTTACTTTTAAATTTTCACCTAGTTAAATTTTCTTGTAAAAAAAAATAATTACGTTCTTGTTAATTTTGTTTTTGTTTTCTGATTATTTTGAAATATAGTACTCTATTAGTTTTTTTATTGCAGAAGTGTTATAAATATGTTCATTGCTTGTGTTTATTTTTACAGGTCTTAGGTTTTCTATGACATAACATAACATTGTTTTATTTAAAAGGGCTATATCCAAATGATATTTAAAAATCAATTTATCAAAAATTATATTTCCAACTTTATAAATAGTCTTACTATAGAAGCCTAAGTTTTTCATTATATGTTAATAATTTGTGACTTATCTGTCCTGTTAATAATTTAACAGTAACATCAGTATAGTGAAACTTCCCAGTAACAAACTTTTCTTAATACAGACACTCTTAGATTCCCCAGTAGATTTATATTGGTATGAATGGATAAAATACTTATCAATAACAGATGTGGAGTAAATTTACCTATAAAAACTGTTCAGTCAGTTATGAAAAATGGACAGCAGGAATAAAAATTTTAATTTTGTTGTTTTATACTTAGTGTGGTGAATTTTTTATCTGTTGTAAATTGCATCACTTCCCATCTAGATGCTGATGTTATGATTTCAATTAATTCATCACCCTCATCAGTCACGTGCAAGTGAATACTGTAGATGGAACACAAGTAATATTTTTGTTACATTAACTGTATTTTTTTATTGTTACATTTTTTAAACATATGTTTATTGTGCGCACAATTTTGTGTATTTTAAAATACAAGTAAAACCTTGGTAAAATGTTTTGATGTCGGGAAAACTCAGATAAGCGATATGGTAAAAAGCAAACTTGATATCCTAAACTCGTGGATTGAAAATGACAATTGGTTAAGCAGACGTGCATTTCTCTGCTAGACCAGGCTAGCAGTTTACAATTTGACTTATGAGTGGTTTTGTAGAGCTCATGGTAATAACATTGCAGTCTCTGAAAGTTTGATACATGAGAAAATTCTAGAAATTGCTTAAGAACTCCATTTTGATGAGTTTAATGCATCAGGAGCGGTTAAATAAATTCTGAATTAGACATAATGTTTTATTTAAAAATGTTTGTGGTGAAATGTCTGAGGCTGTAGATGAGAATTCCGTGTCCAAGTGGAAGAAAAAGTTAAAAGAAATATGCATGTGTTATAATGAGAGAAACATTTTTAATTTTGATGAGACTGGTTTTCTTCACAGGATCTGCCCAGTAAAACAATGCTTGTAAGAGGAAAAATGTACAGGGAAGAGAAATCAAAAGAAGACTGACTGTTATGTTGGTTGTTAGTATGTCAAGTGAATTTGAAAAATCATTAATTTGCAAAACCACGATGTTTTAAGGGTTTAATCATAAATTCATTAATAATTGAATGTAGTAGAATAAAAACATCTTGATTGACTAGGAACTTAATGACAGACTGATTAGGTTTTGACATAGAATGGGAAGGCAAAATAAGAAATTTGTTAACTATTCTTGGATAATGCAAAATCTTATCCTACCTAGAAAATGTAAAATTAATATTTCTTTCCCCAAATATCAACTATGTCAATCAAATATGTCAACTGCTTGATCAGGGGATCATTCAGAACTTTAAAATTCAGTACAAAAAAACGTGTTACAGTACTTATTGTCAACAATGAATGAAGCTGATGAGCTTTTTAAAAGATTAGTGTGCTGAATGCAGTTTTATGGATTCTTATGGCAAATTACACAGATTATTTATTACTGTGTGTATAGACTCTGATTTCATTCATGTTATTTAAAATTCACTATTAATGAGAAACATTAATTTTAATTTAAAACAGGACTTTCAAAATTTAAAGTTCTTTTGGATAGCTCCGCTCGGCTGTACTCGGCTAAAGTCAGATTCACTCTGCTCTTGATGAATACGTTGCTTTGTTTGGATGTACTTGGCTCTTGACAATTCAGTGGCTCTGTGCTTCAAACAATTCCTTTTGGATGCACTTGGTTCTTGACAATTCAGTTGCTCTGTATACTTCACACAGATTCTTTTGGATGCACTCGCTCCTGATGATTCAGCAGCTCTATTCAGTTACACAGCTCCTTTTGGATGCACTCGGCTCCATTCAGTTCACACAGTTTCTGACAGATCCACGTTTCTGTACTACTATATAAGTAAGTCATGTTCTGTCTTCGATCATTCTACAAGGATTCATCATATATTAATTACATGATGTCACATATAGATTTAGAAGTTTAATAATGTTTTATATATATGAATGAATGAGAATTACAATTTGTAATAAAAAATAATTTATAAACGCAACATAAAGGCCTAATTTATTTAAAAGAATCAACAAAAATCTATGTACGAAACAATATATACAAAACAATTTCTCACTCTCATAGTAAACTGAGAAATTGTTTTACTATGAGAGTGAGAAATTGTTTTGTAAAAGCCGTATTAAACCTTCACAAACTAACTTCAATTCAGACATTGAAAATTGTACTGAACCAAATGAAAATTCTGTGGAGCAGAATGAGTTACAAGAACTTATTCTAATGTAAACTTATTGTTTGGAAACTACAAAGAGCACTTGAATATTGATGACATGCTCAACACAAAGGATTTATCGACTGATATCCATGATCTTTTTGCTGTCTCAGACTTGATTACTTCCAAAATGAGTGATGATGAACCTGGATTTACCATCACAAGTAAGGAAGTAATTGAAGATGTTAGAAAATTAAAATGATTTTCTTACAAAAACGATTACCAGAAGGCATTAATATCTGAAGTGCAGTTGCTAATTGAAAAAATATGTACCAGGACTTAATTCAAACTAAAATAGACACAATTTTAAATCATCTACCATTTAAATAAATAGTATGTATCTCTATTTGACTTTTCATTTTGTTTTTTACATTACTTTTTGTGTATTTTTATTAATATTCTTGTACTGTAGCTTCTATGATTAATATTTTTGTAGCATTACATTGGTTTTTCTTCTATTTTAGTATAACTCCGTAATTATTTTATTTTCTACTTTATTGGTCGTTTACATAGTAGAGATTTTTTTTTTTTTTAATTTAAGTATGAACATGAGAGGACAGTGTTTTATTTTCAGAAAAACAGTAGAAAAAAAACATGAATTTTTATGAAGTCATTTTAATTAGCAACTAATCTTTTTTTAAATTCTAATTTACATTAAATAAATATGCAGTGCTGTTCTATTCAAAGTGTTTTTTTCTGTCCAGTAACCAAATATAATACTGTATTCACATTTAACTGAAATAACGGATGCCTCTAAGTAATGGACTGATTGTTACTGAGTCGTGTTGTCCTGTGTATGGGAAATTTTACTGTTTGTTTTAGATTGATGTTCCAGTAATTTGTATTAAGTCTTTTAATGTATAAAATTGTCTTTATTCTTCATGATAATTTTTTTAATCATATTCATTTAGTTAATTCTTATGGCCAAAATTCATGAGGTTGGTTCTATAAAATTTGAAAATATAAAAAATATCTTCATTTAAAATTTATGAGATTTTCTATTTTTCTTCTGAATTCAATTTTTCCGAATTTCAGAAATCATTTAGAAAAAAATTCACAGTTCAGAAAGTAATATTTAAATTTACATTTTCATAATTTTTGTTTAGAGTAGATTAATATTTTGAGAATTGTATAAAAATTAGTAAAAAAAAAAAAAAAAATGCCCTTGCGCTGTTTATCTGTTTGTCTATGATAACTTACATAATCGATTATTTTTGTGAGAATTTAAGACGAGAATATCTATATCTGCATAAAAAAATTTGTTTCAAATCGCAGCCTATGAAAATAATTTTGTACTCCACATTGAAAAAATTTTTTTTCAAAAATATAAGAAAAATTGTATTTTTTTTTTGTCTTCAGTTATTTGACTTGTTTGATGCAGCTCTCCAAGATTCCCTATCCAGTGCCAGTCGTTTCATTTCGTTATACTTCCTACATCCTACATCCC